>LIEC01008295.1:0-11116 GCA_001925005.1 Drosera capensis | reverse complement strand
GATTTGGTTTTGGAGAATTTTGAAAATTTTCAGGGGTTTCGGGGAGAGAGGAAAAGGGGAATCGTGGTTGATGAGAAGAAAGGAGTGGAGTGATGTTTGCTTCTCTTCATTTTTTTCCCATTCTTTTTTCCAAATTTCGTCCACTTTTTTGTTGTGCTTTTTTGAGTTGGATTAGCAATCAATGCTCAAACGCAATTTGGAAAGAGATGATTATGAGTCCAAAACATCAATTCTATGTGAGGATGAAGTTATGCAATTTAAATTATCTTTATGTTTAAGGATTGATTTTTGAAATTTAGACCAACACATTATGTTAACAACAAATTCGATAAATTAAAAATGAACATGTCAGGATTGATTTTAATATAATCAATAACCTCGTCATATGATATTTTATGTAGCAAACTAAGACCCTTATTTTTCATTATAAATATTATTTTCATTAGCGAGATTTCAAAACTATTCCTATCGTTTCAAATAAATTACGATGACATACATTTCGAGATCTAATTTAGTACGATCAAACGTTTTTTTTACAAAATTATTATGAGACACTAATTATAGATTAAGTTATGAACTTTAATCCTAAATCAATCTATGATTTTTTTTACATCGTTGAAAATAAGAACGAAATATATCAAAATATGTATCATCGTAATTTATTGGGACGAAGAGAATATGAAATATTAGACATCTAGTCAGAACATTCCATTATTTACCGTCAAAGACATCAAGTGTCTCTTGGCATGAATCTAACATTCTATACAAATGGATACATTAATCAGCTGTCACTCGAGGTGACAAACCAGGATTCGTCTTCCTAAAGAAGACATGTGGTGGAAACTAATACGCGACATAAATTTAAGTGAGCATGATCTCTGACACTCATATCTACATGCTGCTGTAAGCGGCGGACCGGCCAAGGTCTTGGTAATAATCATCCAACAAACCTTGGATGATTCCGATCTCCGATTCCCTAAGCTGGACTAGCCAATCAGGGTCGTTTGGAGTCGATGCTCGCAAATCTATGCGATGAGCACCTGCTTCGCAAACAAAACCAATCATGTCATTCACATACTGGTTGGGAAACTACCATAGTCTATATGCTGACAAAAAGTGACGGTTAAAATTCAAGGTGCCGACGCGATGATGACTTAAAAATGGAGGAGTCTGTATGTTTGAACACTTCAAAATTCATCAATTTAGTGCTTTGCGTCAGATATGTATGCAGCGCAATGCACTTGGTTACTCCTATCTAGTGAAAAACCCATAGAAATAGCTTTAGAGCCGACATTCAGCAGGGGACGGCAGCTCAAACTAGCCGTGCAAGTGGCCAAGGAATCAAATTCAGAAGAGACACGGCAATTGTGGATATTAACTCATACATCCATGAAGCTACTTGCAATCTGCCATTTGTAGCCAGTCATTGAATTCCACAATAAGCGGAACCGTGATGATCAACAAAGGAAGGAACAACGTTTCGATGCAAAGAAATCAAGAAAAGAAAGAAAGAACATCAATGAACATCCAGACTTACCTTCTTCTGTTAATAATGCAACAATTGTATCCGATATGTTTTTCAGAACACTGAAAATTCACAAATAAATACTGGTTAGAAGTACAGGATACGATGAGTAAACGATCTAATTGCTCTAAGAAGGGAAATAGAAACTCACCCGCCACCACTCCAAGGATCCAGCAGACCGTTCGAAAACATGATGTTACTCCCATAGTGCTTTAACACAGTATAAATATTCTACATGAACAAGCAAAGCAACAAATATCAAATTCAAGCATATGAGAAAGGATTCTCAAGTGTCACAGCAAATATGAGCTTCTCCCATTCCCACCATAACACAGTATTCATTGCAAGAGATGACAAACATGGACACTTAGTTTGATACAACATTTTACGTACATGTCCACCGAATTATGTCGATATCCACCTGGGCCGAGGCTTTACTCCAAAAGATGGCCGACACCCTTCTTCAAAAGCAGCATAGTTGTAATCATATGTACGGAACATGCTGTTGTCTTTGCTGCTCGGCATTGGCATCACCATCTCAGTGCATGCCTATGGATGGAAAACAACGAATGGAAATTGATGTGAGATCGATCATACATATAAGATTTTTGCGGTAATGACAAGAAAGCATAGAAAGAACTCGAATGCCATTCAACTCCACCCCTGAAAATTCCAACCATTCATGCCGTGAGGGTCATCATCCAGATCGAAGCATTTGACGGATCCAGTATAGTTGTAATAGACACTTACACCGTCAAATATGCGGGGCCTAAGATACTTGACCCATCAGGAGCACTGTCGATTCTCTTACATACTTAAAACACACTATGGAATGTTACCAATAAATTAAGACAAGGGAAGAAATCATAAATCCAAGAAGAAACATTCACAAGATTATATAATATAAGCTAAGCCCAATGAGATAAAGGTTTGATCTGTCTGTGTTCCTTGTTTTATGATACTTTCTCGGTCTGTTACCTCAAACTTCAACTTTTTGTTAGGATCAAATTTGTGTACAATATGATCTGGTGCTACCAAATTAATTAAGAAATCTTTCGATCCACATCTGATCCACATAACGGGAAACCACATCCTGAAGTAATCCGTACAATGGCGACCTACCTCTTTTATGGGATTTCCAGGAAGAGGCATCAGAAAATCTGACGGATATGGATAGTCCACCATGGCTAAATAACTGCAAGCAGATTCTAACCAATTGGAGAGGACGTCTACACTATTCAGCTCCCTATTATGGCATTGAAGAATAATAGAGACGTTTCCTGATACCATACCTCAGGGAACACAACCATGGCTCGGAACCTCTCTGCCACCTCCCAAACAAACCCGGAGTTCGCCCGCGAACCACTCGATATCCCCCTCATTCCCAACAATTCACAAACACCGGCCCCTTCCTTTCCACCCCCAACCAATGCTCCGTACTTATCAGATACCTCTGATCGAACCTCGTCTCGCTCGAAAACCCCAAGTGATCCAGCAGTTGACTGAAGAAATGAGTTTCGTACTTGTATTGTCGGAGTTGGGTGTGAAGGGAGGGTTTGTTAGGGTGAGGGAATTGGGGGAGGAAGCCATGTGGAGGGGCTGCGGCGGAGGAGAGGTTTTGATTGGTTGTTGGAGAAATGCACAAGTGTGTCGTGTGGGTTGGCTGATTGGTTGATTCTGTTTTTGATTTGTGATTCCTGTGAAGGAATCTGAGGTTAGAGACGAGAGGAAAAGCCATTGCTTTTTCGTGAGTGTAAGTTGCTTTTTTTATGTTTGAAAATGACTTCTTCAAGTTCTTATATTGCATAATAATCGCAACATCAGGAAAACTCCCTTCAATCACAAAAAAACGCTGTTGTATTGGATCATTGGGTGTTTGTCTTCGTACAATTTAATCGGTGTTATAAAATTATCAAATATTATTTTTTATATATCATAAAAATATTAGTTATAATTTATACTTATATATTTTTATTTGATTTAAATTTTATCGTTGTAGAAAATTAAAATTGTTTAAAATATATATTGAATAATGAAAATATTTTTTATAGAGTTTTTTAAAGGATATTGTGAAATAATTTGTGTGTGTCCAATTTTATGGAACTATTCTGATATATGTGATCAACTATACCCTATTAAAATTTATTTAAAAAAATGATGAATTAGTTAAACATACAAAATTTGAAAAAAAAAACTAAAAAATATTCAATAAAAAAATTAAAAAATATATAATTTATCTATATCATTTAAATCTCTAACATTATTTTCATCTCCACTCTAACCCTTATCATTACCCAATCATCGTCGAAATTTTTATCAAAATTCTGAAACGTCGTCGGAATCTTCGTTGGAATTCGACCACATCGTCGGATATTAAACAGAATATCTGAATAAAATCAAAACAGAGTGCATGATAAAAAATGAAGACAGGGCATCAGTATAAAAATAAAACATAACGTCAGGATAAAAATAAAGTAAAGCTCCAGTCAGAACAGACGCTTTATTTTGAAACAGAGGCATGAACAAGTCAAATAGAGAATATGTACAAAATGAAATAGAGCATATGAACAAATGAAACTAAGAGCATGAATAAAAAATGATACATAATATTAATAACATATATGCACCATCAGATCTCGACGTCATTCAAAAAATGAAACAAAACGCATGAATAAATCGAAACAGAACGTATGAATAAAATAAAATAGAACGAATGAATAAAATAAAATAAAATGCATATATAAAAATAAAAGAAAGCCTATAAAGAGAGAGCTCAAGATCCACTCAACAAGATGCAAGTTGATCTCATGCTTGTAGGCAGCTTCTACGAGTGCCTTCGCATCAGGGGATTTGACTTTAACAGTGTCAAAGAATGGAAGCTCTTGAACTTCCACGGTCTAGTTTCTTCAGTCCAGCTGCAAGTGCGCCGGCAAGGCCATGGACCCTTTGGGTGATAGTTTTAAGACCTTCGGGTCCATGGTACACAGTTTACATGATAGTCATGTTTGCAAGTAAAGCCTGAACAGCAAAACATGTCAGTTCGTCATTATCAACGTACACAAAGACAAACTACCAAAAAAAATGAGCTTGACCTGCACGCAAGACACCCATGTCAAGATAAAAAGCAAATTTCTCATCTATAAACAACTAATTTCCCAAACATGGAACCTTGTGAGCTGTAATCTGAATCTTGGAGAAAAAAGGAGATCACGCAGGCAGGAGTAAAGCACACCTTGCACTGTTTTGTTAGGCGTCGAAAAGAAGAAAGCATGCTTAGTTGTTTTGTTAGGCGCCGAAAAGGAGAACATGCTTAGTTGTTTTGTTAGGCGATGCACGCCTCCGTCTATAAATAGCAGCTTGTAGAATGATGATAAAAACTAACAATGACAGATCAATAAAAAAAACAGAAAAAGAAGATTCTCCCACCAAAATCCACTTACTCACCACGGATCCGACCATACACAAACCAAAGAAAGATAACAAACCTAATAGTTTGCTTTTGACATACTATCTTTTTGGGATTCATATAGATGAAGGCAGTCAGTCCTGTACCTGAGCGACACAGATATTGCTAGTAGCCTTGTCTCTTCTGATATGTTGCTCCTTGTCTACGTCGACATACGAAGAGCAGGCTTTTCTGAAAAATCAACGCTTACACCAATGATACTCCCTGGCATCAACCTCATGTACTCTTGAGACGTTGCCAGGAAAGCAACATGAGGTCCTCCATAACCCATCGGCTGTTGTGGTGGTGGTAGTGGTTGTTACGACGGTGGCGACGATGGTGGAGGTGAGGTCGGTGGCGAGGCGAGGAAGGTTAACGAGGAGGAAGAAGAGAGAGTGGGAATTAGATCAAATTGTATACTTTGGAAAAAAAATTTCATTTGAATTTTTATATGTTTAGGTCATTTACTAAAAGGAAAAAAAAAACACACAACACAACTGCCGGGGTAGAGTAGGAGATGAAGGAGAGGAGAAGAAGAAGAAAGAATTCTAGTTAAATCTTGAACAAAGGCTCCATACCAAATGTTAGAGTTTGATTACGATTCAAAGAACTCAATTGAAGCACACCTCAAGCGTCAATCGAAGCCATCCATGACTTCTCCAAGAACTAGACAGAAGGGGGGGAATTTTAGAGAGAGAAAAGTATGCGTTATTTCTTTCGTTTCATAATAAATACAACGATTTGATATGTGGATTTATCGAGATAAATTTTGATTTACGTTATGAGGCCATCAATCATCATTTTTCATATCGTGAAACACTAATGATAGTTTAAATTATGTACTTCAACCCTGCACAAATCACGTAATTTTCTTATGTCGTTAAGATGAATAACAAAATTTTCTCAAAATATATATTAAATAATATAAAAAAATAAGATATTGTATTTATTATGGGATGGAGAGTATTCAATTGATGATTGGTCCACCGTGTCTAACAACCCTATAAATTATGTTATGTCAATGCCAGCCTAGAAGAGAGAGGGGGGGGGGGGGTTATTTTTAAAACTTAAAGGTATGAGGTACACTGTTGTGAAGGCTCAGTAAGCTCTACAGACTCAGTAGAATAAATACTCTGTTAAAATGACAAGGATTTTGATTCTCTTGAATTTACATAATTTATCTTATTTGTTTATTCTGGTTATCTAGTCATCTAGTCAGAATAATCAAACATAAATTAATGCAAGAAAATAAAATGCACAATGATTTATAGTGGTTCTGACAGTAAATCTCAAATCTATTTAAATATATAAAGTTAATTTAGCCTTTTTTGATATTAAAGTTTGGTTTATTTTGATACCAAGTTTGGTTGATCGTATATTAATAACATAATATTTATGATTTGTATTAAATATATTTAATTTATAATATATTTTTATTATCTCATACATGTTATTCTAATATTTTTACATATTAATTTTATTATTGTAACACCATTAGTAGATAATAATTACTTAAATAGTTTAACATCATCACGATATAAAATTCTCAAATATTTTAAATATTTTATGTTATTTAAAATAGATATATCTATTTAAATATATAAAGTTATTTGAGGCTTTCTTCATATCAAAGTTTGGTTTACTTTGATACCAAGTTTGATTGGCCCTATATTAATGACATAATATTTATTATTTGTATTAAATGTATTTAATTTATAATGTCTTTTCATTATCTCATACATATTAATCTAATATTATTACATATTTATTTTATTATTGTAACATCATTAGTAGATAATAACTACTTAAATAGTTTAACATCATTACGATGTTAATTCTCAGATATTTTAAATTTTTTATGTATTTAATATAGATATATCTATTTAAATATATAAGATCAATTGATCCTTTTTTAATACCAAAGTATTCGCAGGATACTTGCCATCAAGAGCATGCATAAAACCTTTTCTCTTGAGCAATGATAACATCTTGATCTTACACAACCGAAAGTTGTTCACACCATCAAATTAAGCGATCTCAAACTTCATGGATGCCATCTTAATCGTGGCTATGATATCACTTATTGAGGTGAAAAAAGGATGATGACACCTTATAATCGCTCAATCACACACAAAGAACACGGGAATGGGAAAAGAAAAATGACAGAAGTGTTTATAGTGAAAAATCCGAATACCCGAAAAAAAATTCACTTATCCACCGATGAACCAAAATCCACTATATGGACAAACTGCAGCACTCACAACCTTGAGGCTCACACATAAACAAAAGGAGACAAAAGTTTAAACAAACTTACAAGACAAAATGTGTTTTTCACTCACTCTCTTCTTTCTCTTACCCTCCTCAGAGGAAGAAGACGACTCACATATAATGGTCCAAACTCAAATTGTAACTCCCTAGACCATAAAGTCGCCAAGCATTAATCTTCATTTGTAATTCTTCCATCATTATGAGTCATCATCAATTTAGGTCAATGATGAACCCAAATAATGCTTGTGTAACATCCCAAAATGGTACAAAACTGATGGGAGTCGAAAGGGTATCAACATGAGAGTAAAATCTCTCATGGACCAAAACCACGTCGCAGTATAACTGTGTAGAAACTCCACAAAATCTCAACAAACCGAGGTACTGCGACGCTTTTTATCCAAGCTGCAATGCCCTATGCTTCCATCACGTGAAAACCTTCTTGTATTGTCGTTCCGCAATATATATTCATCAAAACGACTTCAAAAACCCGAAAACCAAAACCTTCCAATAGACGATGAAGATCCACATGCTCAACAGTTTGCAACACGAACGTCTTTGCAGAAATTCAATCTCTCACGAAGCTATCCACCCACGGGAAGGTGCCTCATAAATCCTCCTATACATATTCAGCAAATGCCCAAGTTGGTCCAATTCAAATTCTCCCAGATAATGCATAAGCTTAATAGTTAAACCTTATCAACCTCGGCGTCAACGATGATGATTAATTTAAGCCTGAAAGGGTACATAACGTCATGAAGTATAGGGTCTATGAATCAGATTTGCTTTTTTATGAAATATTGAATCACTGATTCACTAATCACATGATTGAATTAGAAAAAGATTGTTTAACATGCCGTCCGTCCTTGATTGAGGACACATCGAGTCGTGGAGATAACCATGTCATGGCCCCTTTTTTCTTGTCCAAACTTTTATTGATCCATGCATCAATAATTATTTCATATGAGACCTCTCATATGATGATCCCCACAAGAACAATACACAACAAGTGTATACATCAAAGGATCGAATGTGCACTGAACCAAATCATTTCGTAGGACCTTCATGTCTCTGCACCGTTTTCTTCGTTATATATCTACTCAAAATTCCATATATCATCACCACTTGTTGGCCATTATTGCCCACCTCAACTCCTTTGTCTACACTTCACGTCTTCTTGTAGGAGTGTGAAATTGCCAATCATTGCACCGTATACTTTTGTCAAATGGAAAAATGAAAAAATAAATCTTAGAAGTTCTCTCTCCTTGGAACTCATTCATCCCTAGCTACGTGCCAATAACTAAAAATTGTTAAAATTTATATTATAATGGATCTTTTATCCTTTGTTTAGATTTTGTTTGGATTGTAGATAAAATTGAATCAGTAATTTAATATCAAAATAGATATTGTGACATCGTGTCATGAGTTTGATCTTTCATCACTCTCGTTTACTATAGGTTCAAAATATAAGATAGATAAATCATGGATAAATAGACAATGTTACCATCTTTGTAAATTAATGTTGGAAACACCTCATCATAGATGAATGGAAAGATTATTGAATACTATGTTGTTGAGATGTGGGGTTTACGGTTTAGCCATATCAATTATATGAGAAATCATAAAATGACTTATAAGTTAAAGAGATTTTCCACCTATTCTAAAAGGTTTCTTCGAGGACAAATCCTTTGATCCATGCGATAACCTGCAAATCGACTAAGACCAGGTTTACCGACCAAAGCCAACAAGCTCACACCCCACATGTCAGTTGAATATTCCCAAGAGTTGAGCCCCAGACTTCTCGCATCGAGGTTGAGTCACTAGTCATGTGGGATAGGAATCTCTTTCTTCTTTTTTTTTTTTCTTTTAAGATTGAGCTTTGTGCGCTATGAGCTTATTATTAGATATGCCCTCGCCGAGAGACCGGATGATGCGGGAGGAACGATCTGAAAAGGACTATATGGTGTGATTGATAAGGTCCAGGAAAGAAAAAGCCTTATCTGATGCCATGAAGAGTTTAGAGCAAAGGCCATCAAAAGTGTGCCACCACAGATATTCGGGACCGAAATAAGAAAGGGTTATTTGGTGTTTAGTAAGGACAAAAAAGAAAATGGCCCTGTCTGATCTGAATAGAGCTTGAAAAATGGTTGTTCATGGATGTCTGTTTTTCAAGAGGTGGTGAAAATTTTGATGAGAGATTTATCCATATTGATTAGATGAAAAAATATAAAATGATTTATAAATTGGAGAGGGTTTTTTTTTTTTTTTTTGGAGTAGTCTTTTGGATTGGTATATCCGCTTAAGTTTTGTGACTAACATATGCATACATTTTTTGCAATTCTATAAATATAATACTGTGATTATTGTCTCCAAGCTATTAGTACTACCTTTGAGACTAAGCATTCTTGTAATCACCTACCTATGTATCCTCTTTAGTGATCACTAGCAATGCTGCAATGGTATGTATGCAAAATCATATACAATCACATCATATGAGGCACAGCACATACCCTGACTATAATTAATCATATACCATGCTGTGTCTCTCCCTAGATAATCAATCATTGAATTCTCTCACTTACTTTGTCTCGCTTGTTTTAGCTAGTCCTCAACTTGATAATCAGAGAGATGATTTTTTTTGCCCCCGAGTATGAAGTTCGGGGTGGATCCACATTCGTTCTAGTTATTCTAATTAATTTTGCATCTCACACAAGCACGAAGTTATGTAGATGTTAGTGGATCTTATGTCTATCATTTTAAACTATCATTTTAAACTTTTGATGTAGTTGGTTTCTCAAAATGATATCAAATTGGATATGACATTATGGTCGGCGCGACTTCGGTTCATACATATATAAGAAAATACATGTATGTCATAAAAGATAGCGTAGTGACTGTTATAAACTGTATCTCTTTTTTTCGTGAATTGCATCTTCTTCTTTTTTTGTGAACGGTAGCTTCAAGGATAAAAAAATGACAAAAAATGATATAGCTCCTAATAGAAAAAGATGCACTTCAGGAAAAGAAGAGATACAGTTTACAACAATCATGTTGGATGTTGTTACAGCACCAACGATGCACCGATATATATATATGACGCTAATATTATGTGTTATTGGGGATTAATGAATAATGGAGATTAAATGATTTAGGAATTTCAAAAACAAAAACAGTTTTAAAAAAATCTCTATTGTTGGATCTATCCTAATAAACATGAGTTGTATGTTGTTAGCAACAAACTCCCTTTTTATATATGTGTGTGCGCGCTTTTTGTTTGACACTTGATATGTTTTGAAACAGTGTTGCAAAAGGTAGCCAAAAAGTTATTGGAAGAGTAAAAAAAATATCATTTTCAATTGTATTTTTTTGCCTTTTTTTTCCTTTATAAAATGTTCAGAAAAAAGATGATTAAGGAAAAAGGTTAAAGGAGATAAAAATTTATCATTTTTTTATAATCCATGTCACAAAAATAAAATTTCATCAAGTAAAGAAAAAATTACATAATCCTTTATCTTCGATATCATGCTTTATTTTTATTTTTTTTGTTAGGTTGATTAATTAAGTATCACAAACACAATCACTTCATTTCTGCTGTAAAATAATGTTTTTTGAACTTTACAGCACAAAAGATTTTTCATATATATATTGTATATTGTAAACGACAGCATAAGTACTGTTGCAAATACTATATCTTAACAATTTTATACAGTAACTTGAACAATCTATACTATAAATTATTGAATGTGTACAATCAATATTTTAGTGTATTTCATAACTAAAATTTGACTGTATATATTCAATAAGTTAGAGTATAAATTTTTCAATTTACATTTTGCAGTAGTCATTACGGTACCTTTTGCAGCACCAACGAGTGCCTATAT
>LIEC01008294.1:0-55452 GCA_001925005.1 Drosera capensis | reverse complement strand
CATACTAATATACTGTCCGTTTTGCACTATTCAATGTTATTCTACACATGGATTTAAGACGGGTCCGATTGGAGTCCATCTGCAATATAAAATATCACCTCTTATTCCCACAATCTGCATAGGAAACAACCTAAAAAGAGTGTTATTATTATTTTTCTTGAATCGTAAGAGCAGTTAGGTGTATGTTACATCTCTTTTACCCTGAATATTCTTACTTTCAAGACACTGATCAGCCGTGTCTTTCGCATGCTTGTGATTATAGTTGCCAAAATAATCAACATACCTTCATTGACATCTTTCCCACGGAGGAAATATATCATTAATCTCCCTAAAATTTGAGGTAAAATAATTACTCCCTCTCAAATTAACTAAAACATTTTTGTTGTTGATCAAAAAATATAAAATTAATCTTATTTGTTATAATACATATACTAATTTATCTCACAATTGTTAAAATAAATCCATTATCATCAAAACCAAATATTTATTTTTTCTCAAAATTCATACAAATTAAAAATTTATTTAAATTTTTATGTCAACTTAAAATATTTCAGACTAATTCGGAGGGGGGAGTATATGGTACAAAATGAGAGTTAACTCCAAGTGGGGAAACAATCTATAGCTAGAAATCGCAACTTCACTAGATTTTCTTTTTTCTTCGTACAAAGAAAGCTGACAAGACAATCAATGATGGAATAGCTTAACCCCCACAAAGATGTTGATGTCCTAATGAGAGAAAATGTCCTTTCTTTCTTGTCCATGACGCAAATAGAGATACATGAGAAAAAAACATGTCATCTGTTTGAAGTGTTATTATAAATTTCATCGATCATCAATTATTCATTTTTTTAGTTTTAAATTAATTGATATGTTTTTTTTATTAGTTTTAAAATTATGAGAAATTTTTATTTTTAAGAATTTTTTAATAAAACAATATTAAATCAATCTCATCTGTTACCGTGCATCCATCAATTTTTGTCATAATTGTTATAATAAATCCCACTATCATAAAAAAAAATATTCATTCTTTTTATCAAAATCGACACAAATTCAACACTCGCGTAAATTTTTATATCGAGTCAAAATATTTTGATTAATTCGAAACGGAGAGAATATTTTGGTTTTGTTGTCAAGTTTAAGAGCTACTACGTGTTGTTTTCATTTGGTCTAGTTGTTGTAATATCCAACAATTTTTTTTAAAAAAAATATCTTTATAAGATATTTTGGGATATCTATAAGATGATTTGGTTGGCGTGAAAATCACGTAAATATTTTAATCACTTCAGTAAATATCTTAACAACTCGTATATATAAACTGCTCTCAAACCACATTCATTTCACATCGAACCTGAGCATAATGGTCGAGAGCAGAGACAGAGAGAAAGGTAAGATCTTCTCGTATTTTATTTTTTCTTCGCATAGATCATGCTAAACCCCGTCCACCGCAAACCACCCTTGCGTCGTTGTCTGTCGTCACCTGAGCTCGTCGGAGACCGTCCAAGCCTTGGGAGTTCGTCAACTAGCCACCAGCAAGCCCCGTGATGCCTTCTAGTCCAGATTCGGCCACTCCGATGTCGCCTACACCTACATCACCGCTGTCTAGGGCGGGATACGCCTCGCCGCCACTAATCGGAACAGCCCCGTGCACAGACGGCCATCCTCGCTCTTCCCCGACCTTCCCACCGCCCCGATATTGCCTCGTGTTCGTCGCCGCCCCTCGCCGACACCTTCGGTGCACCGGACAACCTCGCCCAGCCTCGTCGGAGCAAACCCCGACCACCGGCCACCTGGATCAGGCTGTCGCCGGCATCCTCCGCCCTGTCTGGAGTTCCTGAGTCGGACCTATTCTGGTTCAGTTGGGAAAAGGGAAAAAAGGGGGGATTTATCCTCTGTGAACACACATTAAGATTATGTACACTTATATGTACATAATATATTATTTTTAACATTTTAATGTGTTACTAGGATATTCATACTATTAAATTTTATTGTAGGTATGAACGTTACGAAGGAGCATGATTAAGGTTGGATTTATTTGAAGGACTTTCTAATTTTTATAAAAATGACAAGATAACACATTTCGTTATACTAAATTTTGTGTATGCGTGACTTGATTTGTGTGACTGTTTGATCACATACTTGTATGATAAAAAATATTTGTTTGATATTCTTGACTGTCTTGAGTGTTGAATTACATCCCTTAAAGGATAACGATGCAACCTGTAAATATTATAGATTATAATAAAGATTCTTGAATACTCTTTGTTCTTGATGTGTGATCTCCTATGCTGATTGAATAATATTTTTGTAACAAATTATTAATCCTTAAAATCATTAGGGAATGTTGCAAAAATACTCGACCCTCATGATTTATGGGGTGTTATTTCCAGTGAACCTTGAGTATAATTAAATATACGTAATATGAAATTATGAAATGTCATGATAGTCACTTGTTGTACATAAAATTAATATAATTAATTTCATGTTATATGTCTGAAATCTTGAATTATGAACACTATTGTAGTCACCTCCTATACATGGATAATATGATTAATTTCATGTTAAATGTCTGAAATCCTGAATTAATAACATCATGGTAGTCACCTGCTATACATAAGTTAATATAATTAATTTTCATGTTACATGCCTGAAATACTGAATAACGAACATCATGATAGTCACCTGTTATACATGGGTTAATATGATTAATTTTATGTTACATGCGTGAAATCTTGAATTACAAACATCAATGTAGTCACCTGCTATACATGGGTTAATATGATTAATTTCATGTAACATGTCTCAAATCCTGAATTACGAACATTATAATAGTCACTTACTATACATTGAGTTAATATGAGTAATTTCATGTTACATCCTGAATGAATACAAAGAAATTCCTATAAATATCAATGAATGGAAGAGTTACGGGTGTAATTAACCCTTCTGTGTGCAGGCAGCGGCATCAAGTGATGGCCGTATTTGGTTAAAATTAACCATCCTCGATCGACTGCAGAGATCATAAAAGTTTATTTAATTGTTCATAGTACGATCATACCAGGTAACATATTAATTTCCTGTGATAACTCCTCCCATTTCATCAACGTATAAAAGTCAGAAAATCAATACGACTTGACATGAAATGCATGAAGAATCTTAAAAGCTTTAATAATGGCTAAGGGTAACGAAATAAGGATTAATCTGATTAACTTGAATTATTATTCTGTACGTATTTATATATTCATGTTTGACATATGATTTCTCGATATTGTTTGCATTGCATCTTATTTGTGCATGGGAGCATGTCGGATCTCTGTAATGGATATGTATCCTCTATTACTCGGCATTCAAGCTTATGGTTACGTGTTTGTTACAGATAATAAAAAATCGCGGGATGGGTCGTTACATAACGACGATGATTAAATTCGACTTTGTGTGACATTTCACTTATATTTTCGGACATTTGATTTTCATGTAATTTAAGATGTTGTAAGTTGGACATGTCTTGTTAGTTTTCTACATTTCTGATACTTAAACACCCTATAATCTTGTCTTCTTACGTTGAATGTATTTTGGTGTGGGGGTAACACCACGTGCCTGGCAAGTATTGGACAGAAAATCTTAAGGCGTTACAGATTGGTATCAGAGTGTGAGTTTAAGAGAGAACATGGGATAATTACAAGCAAACAATTCAAGTTAATGACTATGGGTAGGAATCTGACCATGTATGTGTTAAGTCAGGAATGGGTCATTTGGGTGATATGTTTCTTGGTATGATCTTATGCGACCACTCGTACATTGTAATTAAGCGATTCTGGTGATTGACTTAAGAATAATATTTTGTAGGTCAGGAAAATGAAAGTCTAGCAAAATACCATTAAAACCAATGTTGCAAAGGATTCCGCGTTTTCTATCGTGGGATGACTTATATCGGTATTTTGAAAGAACGCTAAAGGTTAGGGCTTTGAAAAAGATTTATGGTCCATTAAGGCATCCGATATACCAGGCAACAATAATTTTACATACCTTGCCACGTTGTGGGAGATTCTCAACGTTGAAAATTAAATACGACAACCTATCCGTGGATAAAGAAACCGAATAAGAAGGAATATTATGTGAATGGAAAATGAAAGATCAATGGAAGAAAGTTATGTTAGGAGATTTGAAACTATGAATTAAACCAATAGTGGGGACACCCTAACTATGAGGAAAGTTATAGAAAGTATCTAAAAGAAGAGAAGCTTGCTGGGAGACTAATCTAAAGGATTGTTCTCATATTATGAATTTAGAGTTGTAATAAAACTAGTTTAGGTGTCTAATTTATGTTTTTCGTTGACGTTTACTTTCATGTACTATTCTAAATTATTTAATAAGTGGCTGAGTCAATCTCTTCTATTGACCTATTCTTGATGATTCTTGATACCTGTGTTTGAAAGATCATGACATGGGATGACGTAATGGATGTTCTATTCTTTGATATTTGACTCAATGATTTTAAGTTATGATCTTATGGAACCGACTCTAGAGTATCTCGATTTAGAATCCAGTGGTTACTTAAGAAACAATATTATTGGTTACCTCCATGGGAAGGAGTAAACCCTTGATACTTGAGAAAACTTTTAGACGAGTGGGCGGATGAGGATTGGTGGCTTATACACTATTTCCTGCAGATTATGTAATGATAAGTAAAAGTTGTTCCATGTCGTGAACCTTGATTGCTTGATTGATATCTAGGTTATGACATGTTCCGCCCCGAGCCTGATATGATAATTATTCCTTAGCTTTACATGAATTAGAGAAAAATAATATATTTAATCCTGAAATGGATGATATTAAACCTGAAAGGAGATATGCTTAATATTGATAAATAAGTTATTTTGAGTCACAAAATTGTGCCTCAAAATGGGTTGGACATGGTCCAAAATAAGAATGCTCCTCCTATGGAGAACGAAAAAGAAGTTGAACAACAAGGCTCACACGCTGAGTCAATAGGGCTAGAAAATTGGCCGGACAACGCACAACCTATATTAGATCATATACATGCTGTGGTTAGTGCACCTGTCGTGGATGTCACTATGGTGAACACTATCCAAGAATTGATAGGAGAGCTAGCAAGGAAAGCCCAAAAGGAAACTGAAGTCCAGAGAGCGGATGGTGACAAGTACCTCCGTTGCCTTATTGCCTATCGTCCAAAGCGCTTCAGTGGTGAAGTCGGCCCGATAAACCTTGAAGACTGGTTTAGAAGTTTCGAGAAGTTACTCGATGTAGTTCAGTGTCGTGATAACTTAATGGTCACCTTTACTTCATATTTTCTCGAAGGCGAAGCTGACGCCTGGTGGACCACTGTTGAAGAAAGGACCGTAGAGGAAGGATTTGGCTGGGTGGACTTTAAGGCTGCAATTAGGGAAAGGTTCTACCCTGAGTCCCTCCAAACTGCGAAGAGGAATGAGTTCCTCAACTTGAAATAAGGAACCATGATCGTGTCGGAGTATGCTTCAAAATTCATAAATCTTTTGCGATTCCAATCAGTATTCTATGCACACGATACGGAAAAGCAGAGACAATATCAGAAGGTGGCCTGAACTATAGACTACTACCCGGCCTGACTCCTCAAACCTTTGCGACCTATTAGAAGATATATGACGGAGTAGTGAAACTAGAACGTGCTATTCTTGATCGGAATAATAATCATTTGCAAGGCTTTTGGAAGAGGAAAACTAGGTGGAACATGCAAGCTGGTAGATCAAACTCGGAGGTAGCTGGTAACGCCTGAAGCTAGGGGAAGGGAGCACCTTCACAACAGAGTAGCCATATTCAAAGTTTCTCTAAGGTACCCCGCAGCCAGCAAACGACACAAGAAATGAGTGGAAGCACTGGAGGTGGTAGATAGAGCAAGTCCGCAAGCAATATAAAGTGTCACAGTTATGGAAAGAACGAGCATTAAGCTAGAGATTGTAGGATCGCTTTTCGAGTATGTTATCGTTGCGGTGACTTGGGACATAAACTATCTAACTACCCACAGAAGAACGGCAATCCAAGTGATAAAACTAGGAAGCCTTCTGTTTCAAGTCAGTTTGTGACCCAATCTTCAAATCCGTCTGTTAATCAAAATGCCAAGAGAAAACAACCAACAGAACGAGTCTATATGATGAACCCTCACAGAGCTCAGAACGAGGAGCACTTGTGACTTGTAATATTCAGCTTTTATTTCAATATTCTTATACGATATCCTTATTTACTCCCAAGTAAATTCATGATCTTACACTAATCAAGTTTCGAGGAAGAAACTTCTTGAAAAGAGCGAGAGATGTAATATCCAACAAAATTATTTTTTTTTTTTTAAAATATAACTTCGTAAGATATTTTGGGATATCTTTGAGATGATTTGATTGACGTGAAAATCCCGTAAATAATTTAACCACTTCAGTAAATATCTCAACAACTTGTCTATTTAAATTTGTCTCAAACAACGTTCACTTCACATCGAACCTCAGCATCACGGTCGCGAGAATAGAGAGAGAAAAGGGTAAGATCTTCTCTTCTTTTTTTTTTTCATTTTTCTTCGCATAGATTAGTTTGAACTCCGACCACCGCAAACCACCCTTGCGCCGCTATCTGCCGTCGCCTGAGCTCGTCGGCGACCGTCCAAGCCAAGGAAGTTCGTCAAACCAACCACCAGCCAGCCTCGTGATGCCTTCCCCACCAGGTTCGTCAAATCAAGTTTCGAGGAAGAAACTTCTTGAAAAGAGCGAGAGATGTAATATCCAACAAAATTATTATTTTTTTTAAAAAATATAACTTCGTAAGATATTTTGGGATATCTTTGAGATGATTTGATTGACGTGAAAATCCCGTAAATAATTTAACCACTTCAGTAAATATCTCAACAACTTGTCTATTTAAATTTGTCTCAAACAACGTTCACTTCACATCGAACCTCAGCATCATGGTCGCGAGAATAGAGAGAGAAAAGGGTAAGATCTTCTCTTCTTTTTTTTTTCATTTTTCTTCGCATAGATTAGTTTGAACTCCGACCACCGCAAACCACCCTTGCGCCGCTATCTGCCGTCGCCTGAGCTCGTCGGCGACCGTCCAAGCCAAGGAAGTTCGTCAAACCAACCACCAGCCAGCCTCGTGATGCCTTCCCCACCAGGTTCGGCCACCCCCGACGTCGCCCACACTTGTGTCACCACTGTCCAGGGCGGGATATGTCGCGCCGCCACTCGCTGGAGCAGTCCTGTGCACGAAGAAACTTCCCCGCTCTTCCCCAAGCTTTTCAACGCCTTCTCCCGATTAGATCCGACTGCCCCGAAATCGCTTCACGTTCGTCGTTGTCGCCAAGGGTGGGAAAGGCCATGCCGCCCCTCGTCCACACCCTCAGTGCAACGGACGACCTCGTCCCGCCTTGTCGGAACAATCCCCGACCATTGTCGACCTGGATACAGCCGTCGTCGGTAGGAGTCCCCGAGTCGGTCCTGTTCTGGTTCAATGGGGAAGAGGGAAAAAAAGGAGGAACCCCTGTGAATACACATTAGGATTATGTATACTAATATGTACATAATATATTATTTTTTGACACTTAAATGTGTTACGATTGTATTGATACTATTAATTTTTATTGTAGGTATTAATTTTTTGACACTTAAATGTGTTACAATGTAGGTATTGTACGAAGGAAAGGATTAAGGTTGGATTTATTTAAGGGACTTTCTGATTTTTATAAAAATAACAAGATAACACACATCATTATACTAAATTTTATGTGTACGTGACTTGATTTGTGTGACTATTTGATTACATTTTTGCATGATAAATAAAATAATAAAATCATGATATTTTTTACTATCTTGAGTGATGAATTGCATGCCTAAAAGGATAACGATGCAATCTGTAAAATATTATAGATTATAATAAAGATTCTTGAATATTTTTTGTTCTTGATGTGTGATACCCTTTGCTGATTGAATATTATTTTTGTGATAAATTATTAATCCTGAAAAATATTAAAGAACGTTACAAAAATACCCGACCCTCATGATTTATGAGGAGTTATTTGCAGTGAACCTCGAGTATAATTAAATATACGTTATATGAAATTCTGAATGTCATTATAGTTACTTGTTGTACATAAAATTAATGTAATTAATTTCACATTACATGCCTAAAATCCTGAATTACGAACACCATGGTAGTAACCTGTTATACATGGGTAATATGATTAATTTCATGTTAAATAAATGAAATCCTGAATTACGAACACCATGATAGTCATCTGCTATACATGGGTTAATATAATTAATTTTATGTAACATACCTGAAATCCTGAATTACGAACACTATGGTAGTCATCTGCTATACATGGTATAATATGATCAATTTCATGTTACATACCTAAAATCCTGAATTACGAATATCATAGTAGTCATCTGATATACATGGGTTAATATAATTAATTTCATGTTGCATGCCTCAAATCCTGAATTACGAACATCATAATAGTCATCTGCTATACATGGAGTTAATATGATTAATTTAATGTTACATGTGTGAGAATCCTAAAATCCTGAATACAAAAAAATTACTGTTAATATCAATGACTAGGAGAGTTACGGTTACATGACTAGTTAGGGAGGGTGTAATTAACCTTTTCGTGTGCACGCAACGACATCAAATTATGACAATGTTTGGTTAAAATTAATCGTCCCGAGTCGATTGCAGAGACCATAAAACTTGTTTCATTGTTCATAGTACGACAATATTAGGTAACATATTAAATTGCTATGGTAACTCCTCCCATGTCATGAACCTGTAAAAGTCACGAAATCAATACGATTTGACATAAAATGCATGGAGCCTTAAAATTTTTAATAAAGATTAAGAGTAACGAAACAAGGATTAACCTGATTACCTTATATTATTATTTTATATGTATTTATATATTTCTGCTTGGCATACGATTGCTCAATGTTTTTCGCATTACATACTGTTTGTGCATGGATAAATGCATGATATAATAAGAATATCGTATCCCTGAAATGGACATGTATCTTGTGTTGCTAGGAATTCGAGCTCATGACTACATGTTTATTTCAGGTAATAAAGGATCGTGGAATGACTCGTTACATAACAATGATGATTAGATTCGACTTTCTGTAACATTTCACTTATATATTCGGACATTTGATTTTTATGTAATTTAAAAAATTGTAAGTTGGACATGTCTTGTTAGTTTTCTATGTTTCTATGTTTTCTATGTCTTGCTTCAAATGTATTTTGGAGCGACGATAACATCACGTGTTTGACAGGTATTGGACGGGAAATCTTTAGACGTTACTGTTGTATGGTGGCATCCATATATATTCATCGTACACATGTTTCCATTTGAGTGTTCACGCATGTAACGCTGCATCAAACGCATGTCGTCGCAAAGGAAGAACCACAGTTTTGATGTTAACTGGAAGAGAATACGAAGTTTATGTAGTTATAAGATGACGTGTATTTGTACGCCAACAATCAGACCGGATAGAATGTCATTTACTTCTGGATTAGGTCTTAATAACATGAAACATTAGTTCCTCCTAAACCATTCTTTAATTCAGTTCACTTTAGTCCATTCTGGACTATCGTACGATCGAGCATAGTTTCCTTTTGGGTATTTATTCAATACTTAGACTTCGCAAGAGGAGTCGCTTCAACATAGGCAAGATTTGTGATTGATTAATCAATGAGAGAGACTACTAAGAATTATTCGGAGAGAGCATTATTTTCTGCTAGGATATCAAATTGTGATACGTTTTGTAGCTATGTCCATGACTCCTGTATCAAACTGATGCAACTTTATGCTAAGAATATATAAGTCCGAACAGTTTTGATACAGAGATCAATGACACAGCAAAAAAGAATACAGTTTGGTATCTTAGCAGAATGTAAACTAAATGAAACGCTGTGTAGAAGTACACAGCCCATATCTTTTCATTTCTTATCAACAAGGAGTGTGATTGGAACCTGGCAGTCATGTGGTTATTTGTTGATGTATAGTAACTTAGCTGTAAACTACAGTAACTATTCCTAAAATCGTGTCGAACGAAACAAGTACAATCTCTCCTGTGTGGAGGAGAATCGACGAAAGATGATAACAATGAGATCGATCGACGATGCAACCAAACGAACGTCCCCACGACATAAACAGGTCAGGTCGGTACATTGCTTTAGTGAATGAATTATGCTGATGATGATCAGTACATATGTATTACATGGACCACTTTTGGCAAAGACTCATGATGTTGTTGTTTGCTGTTTCTGTTAGCACCGGGCCAAGCTGGAACTTCTGCGAACTGGCTTTTGGTTTGTGATCAACGACTCACACAAATTTAAACACGTCGCGTCTTGACAATTACACATGTAATGTTTTATTTTATAAACCATCATTTTATCTTCCCCGTAACCGGGGCTGGAAACAAAACCCAATAGTTTCTTTGATGAAGACGATTCATTCATGCATGCGGCCCTATCTAGCAGCAGCTAGCTGTAGCACAAAATGCAATATTTGTGGTTGTCAAAGGGACAAAGTACTAGGGGTACGACGACCGACGTCGTCGTTTTAACTTTGTCCAATAGATGTCTAGCTCGATCTCTATGGTTCCTCATAGCTATCTCACATCAATGTTTCAAGATCTAGGAACTTAGATTCTTGGAAAGCGACATCGAGCCCACAAAACTTGTGGCGCTTCTGGTTCTTATGCTTTGAAATATCGGAAGAGCTAGCGTACATATGTGTTCTTTGTCTTCTCCTAATCCACATGCTTAGAAGTTTGCCATACTGTCATCTTCATGTTCAAGTGGATCAAACACGGTCGAAGTTGGAAGCCGAAGGATCTGTTAACTGGACTTAAAAGCGTATTTATGATATTTCACAATATGTAATGACATTCTTAGACTATCAATAAGAAAAACAATCCAGATAATCCAACAGTTTTTTCCTTATCATAAACGAGAGAGATACTATTTAACCTTCTTAGAGTTAGCGAATGTAAAAACACATAACAATCTTAAGTTCTTATTTTAGTAAGCGGTGAGTATAGATTGTGATTTCCAGTATAGATGTAATTTCAGAAATTATTCTGGTGAACGAGCGAATAGAGACCTAGTGAAAGTGGTGGAACTGAAAAAATCTCTAGTGAAAAGAATCAGAGTCCAATTCATATGATACATTTATACATCCATATGTCTGATAATTCAGCAACCAAGATTATCAACCAGGCCCAAGAATTCGCACCTAGATGGATCGCCAAGGCCCATCACCAAACCGATTCAATTATTATCCCACTGGACTTGTTGCTTCTAGTCAGTGATAGATATATCTCCTCGGCCCGGTTTCACCATATTCACCACAACCTGCGAGTCATATTCAATGATGACATCCCTCAATCCTAGGCTTTTGGCCGGCTACAGACCGAATGTAAATTGTCGACATAGGCCTCTCCAGTAGCCGGATCCTCCGGGTCTAGTTGCGAGACCCTCCCGATTCCTTGAAGTTGATCAAATGGCTTGAATCAATGTGTATATAAAATATATACATAAGAATAAAGTTGTGGTTCTGTTATAATCTAGATATTCATACGCGTTATTTCAATATGTTATGTGGGAGCGGAAGCTGCGGACTTTGAGAACCGTGAACAGGAGTATTATTCGTAATTTCATGTGCGCGTTTAAAAAGGTAACAAATTTTGTTATTTTAATTTATAATTGAAGGTTTATGCTCACAAAAATTTATTTTAAAACTTGTTGTATGTTTGGGTATCATGTGATCCGTGCTTAACTTACCATGACTAATGAAATAATCATATTCGACAAAAAATGTTGTTCACATAAAACTTGAATCATGTTAGGATTTGAGCCTTGATAATAACGATATTAGTGACATATATTTTAAAGTATAATTATTTGTAAGTACTTGAACATTTATAAAATAATATTTGGAATGTTCTTATAATTCGACTTTAAAAGTATTTATGGTGTTAGATATAATATTTACATATTTGCATGATTTGGATTACTTTACGTTATTTAAACATGTATGGTTATCTGTGTTATGCTGATTGTGTTGATTTTCAATAATCAAACATACATAACGTACTCAAGTCGTTGCAAGCCATGTAATGCCTTATGAATGAAACATGAATCAAATCTCAAACATACTAATGTTTTTCATGGTAGTCACCAGTTATAATAATGAAATTAATAAGACACGAAATACTTGAGATAATACATATATCCTGTACAAGAATCTTGAAATACAAAACCCTAACACCTGTGTGTGAAATCTGATATTATTACCTAATATATTATTGGCTGATATATTATATTGTTTGTTGTTTAGGGTTGAACACATATATAATAAGACGTATTAGTCTCCTATAATTAACATGTACCCTTTTGTTACTGGGCTTCAAACCTCAAGATTACATGTGTTGCTTACAGGTTGAAGAGAAACACGGATGGGTTGTGCTAACAAGGAGAATAAGTGTCAGCTTGAACTATATTTTGAGATTTTAGTTGTAAAAAACTTTATTTATCTCAAGGCTGATGTATTTCAGCATTGACGTAAGATTATTTTATCTTGTGATTTCTAGTTCTATGTTTCTGTTATCTTAATGTAAGGATTATTAAAATTTCATAAAATTTAATTTCATAATAATTAATTTGAATACTAAATTATTGAAAGTTATAATTTATTTTGCTGGTTAAAAGGGTTGTTTGACAATATAATGGGAAAATAATATTAAAAAAAGAATGAAATACAAGGTTAATATGTAAATATAGGAAAATACGATCTTAATACGAAAATATCATTTTTATATGAACATGACCTAAACCTAATTTTGATATTATTTTTTTATGTCAATTTCTACTCCACCTAAATCCCACTAATTACCCTCTAAATACCCAATAAATACCCACTAATTATCCACTTAACTATTAATTGATTTAGTTTTCTATATATACAAACTCTCTTCTTTTTGAAAATCTCTTACAAACACAAAACAAAACACTTCTTATCATGCAAGATCAGAGTTAACTAAGAGAAGAGAAAAATGAGAAATTTGAGGAAAAGAGGAGAAGTTAGGTGGTAAGGCAAGTACAACGAGGATTCTTCAACTTTATTAAGAGAAGGTGATCAAGATTTGAGATTTTATTAAAAATTATAGACTCTTAAATTCTGATATTGATATGTGTTGAGTTCTCACATATCTACTTTCTAATGAAGTTCATAAATCATGATTCGCAATTATGAATCCTAAGATATAAATTAAAACGTGTGGATATATCAACGAGTAAAAAAAATTGGTTACAAGGATGAATTTGAGGCTTGATATGAAATTATATAGTAGGTTTTAAAAGACAAGCCTTATATCAATGAAAAGATATGAAAGTTTAATTTTCAGATTATTTTATTAATAATTATTTGGAGTTGTATGTATAGAGTCATGAGATAATTAGTAAAATAAAATCAAACTGTCCAAACTAGTAGAAAATATAAATTTAAACTAATTAACTGATATTATTGGTAAGATTTTATGATGGAAACTTGAATTCATTGAAAAGACCATGGAGTCTAGTTTATGTAAACTTTTAGAGAAGAATTTTTGAAGTTATATTCAAGAAGTTATTGATTTAAATACGTCGAAAGATCATGTTGGATAGAACTTAGGACACCCGTTCCAGAGGCCAGGAACCTCGTTTCAAAGGGCGAAATGCTCATTCTAGAGATCGAGACATCCGTTCCAGAGGTCGGGATGTCCGTTCGTCTTAGAGGTCTGAATGCCATATCAGAATCTTCTGAAACGAGAATGATCGTTTTAACCCAAAGATAACTCCAAACATTCACAAATAGCACTAATGATATTCAATTTAAAAATCATCATCATGAACAATTAAAATAAGTATCAAAGGATTGTACAAAACTTAACATCATCTCATAATTTTAATATGACGGTTTTCACAAAGTATGAACAAATATGTTTAACTCCCTAACGCGAACAAACAAATATATTAATATGTGAATCTTATCATGTTATAGGACCTGGAGACTCCATTCGTTGAGACTTAAAGGATAAATTGAGCATGTGTGTGGAAATTACAATAAGAAGATAACGTTTAGATTTATTGGATGTTGCAATGGGTATTATTATACCGTGAGTATAATAATATGCATTGAAATCTTGAAAATAGTCACTAAATATTACTGACGTAAAATATTAACTATAGTTGTTATATGCTGTGTGCTAAACAGGTGTTTGACACCATAGAAACACTACAAAACAAACTTTCACTAAAAACCATAATCCTCAACTGATTTAACACTCATATGAGCAAACATGCTCATGAAACACTTTGGGTGGCAATCCCTGAGTGAGCGGATCCGCAATCATGGAGTTAGTACTGATGTGTTTTATGGACAATTGTCCTTTCTGTACTCTTTCTTTCACAGCTCAAAATTTGACGTCCATATGTTTTTCCTTGCTCAAACTACTGTTGTTTTTAGCTTAAAGGACTACTGACCTGTTGTCACACAATAGCTTGAGTGGCCTTTTAATGTTATCCACTATACGCAGTCCAATAACAAAATTTTGCAGCCATAATCCTTGATTGGATGCCTCGTAACATACTATAAATTCTGCTTCCATTGTGGAAGTAGCAGTAAGAGGTTGTTTGATGCTTCTCCAAGAGATAGCTTCTCCAGCAAGCATGTAGATATAGCCTGATGTAGATTTCAGACTATCCTGACACCCAGCAAAATCGGAGTAGGTATACCCAATGATCTCAAGCTGATCCGACCTCCGATATATGAGCATGTAATCTTTTGTTCTTTATAAGTATCGCATGACCCTTTTGACTGCCTTTCAATGGTCTATTCCCGGATTACTGAGATATCTACCTAGTATCCCAACTATGTATGCTAGATCAGGTCGTGTGCAAACCTGAGCATACATTAGACTCCCCACAGCCGAAGCATAAGGTATCTTCTTCATTTCTTTGGTTTCAAAACCATTCTTTGGGCACTGATTGAGACTAAATTTGTCTCCCTTAGCAACAGAGGTGTCACCTGGTTTACAATCCTGCATGCCTTATCATTTAAGAACCTTATCGATATAGCCCTTTTGTGAGAGTCCGAGAACACCTTTGAGACGATCTCGATGTATCTGAATTCCTAATACAAAAGAGACGTCACCAAGATCTTTCATTTCAAATTTTTTGAAAGAAATCTCTTAGTTTCGTGCAATAAGCCTATGTCGTTGTTGGCAAATAGTATGTCATCGACATATAAAACCAGAAAAATATGCTTACTCCCACTAAACTTGTGATATATACAGTCATCGACTATATTTGGTTTAAAACCAAAAGAAGTAATGACATTATGTAACTTATGATACCACAGACGAGAAGCTTCCTTGAGCCTATAGATGGATTTCTTTAATTTGCAAACCATTTTCTTTGGATCTCCCGAAACAAAATTTTCTGGTTACTGCATATAAATTGTTTTTTCAATGTCACCATTAAGAAACGCTGTTTTAACATCCATCTGATGAAGCTCAAGATCAAATTGTGCCACTAGTGTCATTATTATCCTGAAAGAGTCTTTCGATGAAACCGGAGAGAAAGTCTCTTTAAAGTCAATGTCTTTCTTTTGAGTGTAGCCCTTAGCGACAAGACGAGCTTTAAATCTTATGATATTGCCCTTTGAATCCTTCTTGATTTTAAATATCGATTTACAACCAATTGGTTTGACACCTTCGGGCAATGAGACAAGCTCCCAAACGTCATTGTCACTCATGGACTTAATTTCATCGTTTATGGCATCAATCCACTTTTGAGATTTAGAACTTTTCATTTCCTGACGGAAGTTGATTGGATCATCTTCCATAAGTCCAAAATGTGTTTCTTGTTCCTGAAGAAAGATATAATATCTTCCACCATTTCCAAGTTTACCTCATGTTCTTTGAGAAATACAATATAGTCATCCGAAATTGCACTTCTCCTTTCTCTACTGGATCTCCTTAATGACACTTCATGTTCTTGAGATTGTTGAGTTTGATCCTAATTAACAATATCAGGAATTTGATTAGGGAGATTATCAAGATTGTCTTGAACTGGAGTTGCTTCGTGATCCTTATCAGATTGACAACACTCTGATCATGATCAACAACAACTAAGAGAAGAGACACATATTCTTCCTCAAAGACTAAATCTCTAACTTTATCTTCCCACCACCCAAACTCAATATCCTCAAAAGAACCGGGCATTACCCGTCTCAAAAATAGTTCTTGAAGTGGGATCATAGAACTTTATACCCCCTTGACTTGTCAGAATATCCAACAAAATAGCTACTAATTGTTTTAGAGTCCAGTTTCTTTTCATTTGGCCTATAAGGCCTTGCCTTAGCTGGACTATCCCAAATATGCAAGTGCTTTATACTGGGTTTTTTCCCAGTCTATAGTTCATATGGGGTTTTAATTGTACCTTTGGTTGAAACTCTATTAAGTATATATGCTACAGTTTTTAATGTCTCTTCCCAGAGTGAGTCTGGTAAGGTAGTATGACAAATCATGTTCCTCACCATATCCTTTAATGTTCGGTTTCGTCTCTCAACTATACTATTCATGCTAGGACTACCTGGCATAGTGTATTAAGGAATGATCCCACACTCCTCTAGGAATTTCGCAAATGGTCCTGCACGTTGTTCACCTGAATCATCATATCTACCATAGTATTCACCACCATGGTCAGATCTAACGGTTTTAATTCTTTTGTCTAATTGATTATCAACTTTGGTTTTATATGATTTGAACGGGTCTATTGGCAGGGACTTCTCATGGATGAGATATAGATACCCATAACGAGAGTAATCGTCTATTAATGTGATAAAGTATTGTTGACCATTTCTACAGGGTGTAGAAAATGGCCCACAAATATCCGTATGTATCAATTCTAAGACGTCTGAAGCTCTCTCGGCACCTAATCTAGTCTTATTTGTCTGTTTACACTTGATACACTCAATGCATATATCTGAATTTGAGGAATCAAGAATTCCATCTGACACGAGTTTCTGAATTCTTTGTTTGGATATATGACCCAAACGCTTATGCAAGAGTGATAAGGAATTCTCATAGGTTAATTTTCTTTTAGTACCACGAGAACTTACATACAAGGTTTCATTATGTGAGGTAATTGTATCAAACAAATATAGGTTATCATATCCGGATAAAAGACCAGAACCAATAAGATTTGAATCTTGGAAAAGACTAAATTTATTGTTACCAAATAAACAAGAGTAACCGAACTTGTCTAATGTGGGAACTGAAATTAAATTTCGTCTAAATGATGGTACAATAAATGTCTCTTTCAAATCCAAATAAAATGCAGACTTTAATAATAACCTAATCTTTTCAATAGCCTCAACCTTAACCTTCTTGCCATCACTCACATAGATGTATCTTTCATCATCACTAAGTTTTCGGCAACTCAGACAATCCTGCATAGACACACTTATATGAGTAGTAGCACCAAAATCTACCCACCAAGTGTCTTTCGGTATCGAAATTAAATTAACTTCAGAACAAACAAGAGCAAAAGACATATTCTTTTTTGCACGCCAAGCGTGGTATTTGGTATAGTCTCTTTTCTTGTGATTAGTCCCCTTACAGAAGAAGCAACCAGATTTTGTAGTTTCAACTTTATTTTCCTTATTTTGCTTCTTCTGTGGTTTTGAGACCGTAGCTTCCTTATTTTTCTTTTTCTTGTTGTCCTTAGAAGCCGATGTCAAATGAGCACTTTCTGTCTTATCATGCTTTATCCTCTCTTCTTCTTACACATAATGTGAAATGAGCTCATTAAGAGTCAATTTCTCCTTTATACAGTTGTAACTGACTTTAAACTGATTGAATTGTGCAAGAAGAGAGATCAAAACTAAATACAAGCAGTTCCTCAGGTAATACCAGCTTGAGTGTCTTTAGTTTTGAAACAGTATGAGACATTTCCAAAATATACTCCCTTATGTTCCCTTTGTCTTTATACCTCATGAAAACAAGATTACTCAAAAGTGCTAGTTTCAGCCTTTTCGGTTTTTGCAAAACATTTCTCAAGTTCGACAAGGAACGATTTGGCATTAGCCTCTTCAGACATAGTGCCCCTGAATGACTCTAGAATTGCACGTTTCATGATCATAAGACTCATGCGATTTGAGTGTTCCCACTTCTCCATCTCTCTCTTTTCATCAGGGGTAGATATATCCTTAAGAGTAGCAGGTTGCTCAATCCGAAGTGCAAGGTCTAGATCCATGCAACGTAGAACTATCATTATGTTCTCTTTCCATTCCTTAAAGTTTGTGCCGTTAAGAACAGGGATACTGTTAGTGTTTGCAGATATTATTGCAGTAGAAATATTGACTGAAAAAGAATAATAGATAATATCAAATAACAAACTCACAAATATAACTTTAATTTATAGATTCAAATAATGACAAATTCCCATCACAAGATACCTAGCACAACATTGATTTTAGTCTTTGAACAGAAAATCAACTTGTTAGTGGTACTCTTGGTGTAGTAATCAAATATTGATAATAAGATCCGGTCAAATATTAAGCATTTCTTTGGACCGACTTAACATTCACATGAAAAAGTTAACAATTGTCACATATTTATTACCATAAGTATATTTTAATTCCGACCAAATAACAACCTTCCTTTGGGCCGATTGCTAAACGCATGAAATTCAAACACACACAAAACATCTTAACATTTTAGATTAATTAATTTACACAAAAAAGGTTACTTTGACAACATATTGTTTCAATTAAATAATCTAGAATATTAGACACACACAAAAATTATATATAACAATATTGTCAGAATCTGAATCCAAGTCTTACATATATACCATTTAAATGTTTAAATGATATATAAATTTGAATACATAATTTTATTTGTATATCATTTAAATATTTAAATGAAAACAAATCTTAGTCGAAAAGATAAAGTCATATATAAATCCAAAAAATACCTAAAATCAACTGAATCTTATCTCAAAATTTTCTGTGAATATATCTTATCTAAATATCTTGATGATAGACTGTTATAACTCCTCCTGTATCGAAATAGTAGTTTAAAGGCCACCTCATAATTCCAAGCAAAAGCCCTGCTTGCATTCAGCCCTTTCAAAATTACACGAATACCAAGTAGTGGATATATATGGGTTCATAGTCTGCCATTCCAAAACAAGGCCCTAGCATCCATCGAGGTAGCATTTCTAGTTGACAGCTGACAAGAGGCAGCACTTCAAACCTGTTTGGTGACCTCGACGGACATAATGAGGATAATGTACACAATAACTATAAATACATGTTTTTTTTCCAAATTAATAGCATGACCAGAACCATGAAGGAAGAGGTGATCGTTTCAACAAACACCACACTAATTTCGTCCAAAATCAAAATTTTCAAATAACCCAATATGAAAGAGGTTCTGATACTAATTGTTGGAATAAATCCTTTAAAACTGTAACCTTCATATCGAATTATTTAGAACAAATCATAAGAGGAATCGTACCTGAATCCATAAGAACAAGCCTTTTAATACAGGTTGAAGATCGCCTAGGGGTTAGGGTATCTTTCAATTGATACACACGCTAAGGTTTCTCTCTTGCGATGGGAGGCCAGAAAGATGTAACGCATGTTCAATTCGGGACCATAACCTTCATATATATAATGGTTCTTAACCCTAATAAACAATTAGGATCAAATTCGTAGGTATCTACATAAATATTTGGACCAAATCGCATGATAGTACATAATATATAATTAATCCATATAGTTAAATTATCCATGTGCATATAATATGAGTCCATTAATCCAACAATGATCAGTTTGGTTGTGTGTTACGAGTCTATGTACGTGGAGACTTTATGTGGAAATTTATTTATGTGCTTGTGTTAATTTTAAATCGTAGAAACAAATTAATTTTAATACATAAGTAAGATATAGAGGATCCACTAATTCATTTGGGACCTGCTTGGTATGGATTTGTAAACTATTTTCCGATTTCATAATGCTGGCCAGCGAATTAAAACTTATTTTTGACGAAAGCATGATTTCTCTAGTATACCCCAGAGGTGGCCGCTTCCAGAGAAAATTCCCTGTGATAACAAGAGAGTTTTAATCATCTTATTTAGATTGCTTGTGCTGCCTTTACTACTCGTGATGCCTCTACTGCTCTTGCTATTTTATGTTGTTGTTTGTGCTTCTTGCGGGTTTTGTTTTTTATTTATTTTTTTACTATGTTGTCGATGTTGTCTGCTTGTGCTGCTTGTTCTGTTGATGCTGCTTGTTCTGTTAGGTCTGCTTGTGCTGCTTGTTTTGTTGATGCTGCTTGTTCTGTTAGGTCTGCTTGTGTTTTCAGTATTGCTTGTGCTGTCAATACTGCTTGTGTTGCTGCTTTTGTTGTCAATACTGCTTGTGTTGCCAGTGCTGCTTGTGTTACCAGTGTTGTTTTTGTTGTCGGTACTGCTTCTGCTATCAGTATTGCTTGTGCTGCTGATTGTGTTGCTAGTACTGCTTATGCAGCTTATGCATGTAAGATTGAAAAGTAATTGTGATTTGTTTTGGGTAATCCAAAATATGAGATCTGGTTTAAAATGGATGTTGTTTCTGAATTTATCATTATATGAGAGATGATTTTAAATATGTAAGTTTAATGACTTCAGCTGTGATAAAAAGCAATTCACTTGGGTATAATGCAAATGTGAAGTTGATTAGAGGTAAGCCTAAGTCAAAATTGAGCTGTGTATAAGTTGTTATCTTTTTTTAGAATGTGAGGTACTTTATGAAGACTAGAGTTGTATTGTTGGAGAATAGATCATGATTACTACAACATATTGTTGTAATAACATGAAACTATTTATATATGCTTCGAGTATTCAGGTTTGAAAATTTAGAACCAACGTGCTGGATTGCAGATGAGGGAGTTTGAAGTTACTGACAAACATGATTGTATGATGATTATTGGAATGCCCCGGAACAAACACTTACACCCACTAATATTTAAGCCAAATACACAACATATTCCTCAAAATTGACTCATTTTCATAATCTGTGAGGCGAAGCTGTCAGCCCCATTGTTGCACACAATCTAACACTTCCTCCTCAAGTACTCTTTTATGACTAGATCCACCAGAATCCATAGAAATGACACAATATAAACCGACAATGACATGTTAATGAAAAAATCTTTTAGAAACTCGTTATTTCTTAAGAAACCCTAGGAAATTCCTCCAATCACATATGCTGTTTAACTTACTAGGCTTGATGAATTTGTGACTCATTATATTTGAAATTAACGATTAAGATTATACACTCATTTTTATATTAATTAAGGAAAAAAAATCAATTTTAATCTTAATCATTAATCTTTATATCCAATGATCTAACATAAATAAGTTTATTTATGATTATCCAAAAATTTATATTACTTTTTATTTATTTATTTTATTTTATTGAATCATTATTTTATTTTTTAAAACACAAAATTACCCATATTTTAACTTGAGTGACATGTATTTCCATTTTTCTTGTTCTCCACATTTCTCCATCGACTCTCTTCACTTTCTTCCTCCCCTGCAAAACCCTAATCAAACAAAAATCCCCAAAACTATACCCTTCTCTCTCCTCAAAATTTCTCCTTTCTCTCTCTACAAATCCCTCATCGATCTCCGATCCCCTCATCCCCAAATTTATAGGGTTTGGATCGAGGAATTCCCCGTCGATTTTGCTTAGAATCGAGGCTGGCTAGCTCTGGGGTCGCCGCCGAGTAAATGGGGGCTTTTCCTGCTCACTGCCCGCCATCATCATCTTCATCGTTGAATTTAGGGTTCTTGAGATTAGGGTTTGAAGAAGAAGGAGGTGGAGAATTAGGAGGAGGAGGAGGATGGTGAGTGTTATTAGGGTTCATCTTCCGTCGGAGATTCCCATCGTGGGATGCGAATTGACGCCTTACGTTGTCGTTAGAAGGGTTGGTGGGGGGATTCCGATTACTGATGACGTGACGGAAGCGGCACCGATTGACGGGTATTTCTTGAGATACAAGTGGTATGTATGTTAGTGCAAGTCAATGTGAGTTTTTTTTATGTGGGTGCTCGGATCATAAATTTGATTGGATTTAATGTTAGTGTAGTGTTATTGAAGAGAAAGAGCGTTCAGGGACTGTTATGTGACCCTTAAGTATTTGTTCATTTTGGCTCTTTATGCTAAGATTCAGTTTTATGATTTTATATCATTCTTTTTATGGTGCTAGTTAGGGTTTTGAAAAGTTGCTGCTTATTGGAGATTTTGTATCTAATCGTTAAAAATTATCTCTATTGCTTTAGTGATGTCTGGCTTTGCTTATCTGTGTTTAGTTCTTTATTGACTTCGCAGCTGGTGAAAAATGCTCTTGATAAAGCTTTAAAGAAATCTTTCTATTTTGTCATGATTTGCATATTTTGATGTCATGGATTGGTGTGCTCTATAGACTGGAGCATCTGATTTGGCAAATCTGAATGATTGGAATTCAGTCAATAGTGTGTCTTTCTTAACCCGTTTAATGGGGTAGATTTGAAAATTGTTGAAGAATCTGTTGTTTTTGTCATTGGCTTCTTGGTGTTTTGTTTTCCATGTACCATTTCATCTCTTTGAAGGCGTGCATAGATTTTGTTGACACCCCCAAAGGGATGAAGTTTATTTAAATCCTCTCTCTTCTTTAGACGCATAATAGTTACACCATTTTTTTTTCCTCGCTGGTGTACTTGTTATGCTGTTCTCTGAATCTGGTTGTAAGATGCTCTATGTAACTTAGTTTGTGATCAGCAATATCTTCTGCTGCATGTTAGATTCGTGGACATAAGTCTGCACTGTTATCTTAGCATTATTGTCGGCATTTCATTATTTAGCATGTGCAGCATTGATTCTGTTATATAATCTAGTGAATCCCTTGTTATTGATTAGTGCTATTTTAATTGCTGTAGATGCCTTGCATCATTTTTCATTGTATGTAAATTAATTGGCCTAAGTCCTCAATAGGGTGGTCATGAAGCATTGCTAAATAATTTTCGTCGTTAAAATTTTCCTGTCTTCTGACTTTTGTATGGTTTCTCTCTTTTTTTAATCAAAAAAATGCAATTTCCCTCTATCCATGTACAAGGATGTGATTTTTTCTTCATTCTTGTCAGCCAGTGGTTAAAACCAGTGCTCTTTGCTTTCCCTAGTTGCTTTTTTTTTTTTTCTGGACTACACCACGACCTATGAGAGTTCTTCGAGGAATCTCAAAGTCTGAAAAATGTTGTCGAATTCCGCTGCTTAGTTCTTAGGCCCTATTTGGTATGGCTTCTGTGAGCTTCTGCTTCTTTCTTCTATTTCCACTTAACTACATAAAATTAATATATTATGAAACCAAATCAAAAGCTTTAGATGGTCGAACATTCTATCTAGGTAAAGTTAAAACTGCAGAAATCTCCTCATCTCCTTAAATGTTCCAGCATATCTTATATTCATATTCTTGCTCTTTGTTCCTTTTTCTGTTTGCAGGTATAGGATACAAAGTGATAAGCAAGTTAACGTTTGTAGTGTGCATCCAACTGAACAAGCCACATTGCAGTGTATAGCTTGTCTTAAGGCCAAAATCCCTGTTGCAAAAAGCTATCATTGCTCTGCCAAGTGCTTTTCAGATGCGTGGCAGCATCACCGTTCTTTGCATCTCCATGCTGCTAGCGCTGCTAATGAAAGTGGGAATGAGGAGGAAGAGATGTTTGGGCGTGTTAATAGTACTGACACCCAAAATCTGACAAGTGGATCGACACCTATATATCCTGCCTCAGTTACACAGAGAAGTGGTGAAACATGGTTTGAGGTTGGCCGGTCCAAAACATATACACCATCCGCAGATGACATTGGTTATACGCTCAAGTTCGAATGCGTTGTGGTAGACATTCAAACAAAGCTTCCTGTTGGGTCTCCTAGTCAAATCACAACTTCTCATGTCATTCCTGCACCAACACCACCACCCCGTCATCTCATTCCAGTAAATGTAGTGGATCTCATGGGGAACTTGATTGCTGATTTTCGCCAGTCATCTGCTGGAAATTTTACTGTGCTTTCCTACAACATTTTGGCTGATGTGTATGCCACTAGTGAATCCTATAGCTATTGCCCTTCTTGGGCTCTTTCATGGACATATCGTCGCCAGAACTTGTTGCGGGAGATTGTTGGCTATCGTGCTGACATTATCTGTCTTCAAGAGGTTAGGATGCTTGCTTTGTTGTATTTTTGCCTGTTCAAATTGTGGTGTTTGGATTTCTTGTTTCTAGAACCTTTATTTTGCCTTATCATTATTCAGTTGAGGTTGAACTTACATGTTCTTGTAGATCTAGAGATGTTGCTAATGTGTTGTAGCTTCTATACTTGCCAACATAATTGCTAGATTTGATATTTCTGCCTCAATATATTAATTTGCTTCTTTCTTTCAGGTTCAGAATGACCATTTTGAGGAGTTTTTCTCTCCCGAGCTCGATAAGCACGGCTATCAAGCTATTTACAAGAGAAAGACATCTGAGGTGTTCTTTGAGTCTAATATTTACTATCTGATGAGCATTGATGCTGTTGTATTGTTGTACTCATGTATGATCTGCTTTATTCAGGTTAGCCAAACATTGGATGGTTGTGCAACGTTTTTTCGTAGGGATAGATTTTCTCATGTGAAGAAGTATGAGGTTTGGACCAATTCTCACCGATCTCTTAGTGATGGTTCCGTTGTTGCACTCGTCTTTCATGTTCTGAGTCTTCTTTTGTAATCTGCAGGTTGAGTTCAACAAGGCTGCTCAGTCTTTGGCTGAAGCTGTGGTTCCTAATAGTCAGAAGAAAAATGCTCTCAATCGCTTGGTTGAGGTTCGTTATTTTGTTTGGTTGATAGATTTCGTTAAGTTCCATGTTTGATGGACTTGTAGATTAGTTGTTTATGTAGCTTGATTATAACTTTTAGGATAATGTTGCACTGATAGTAGTCGTCGAAGCAAAATTTAATCATCAAGGTGCTGACAATCCGGGGAAACGACAGCTTCTCTGTGTGGTAAGAAACATCATTTTGTTTTTGGTCTGCTTATTCACCCAGGATTTCTCATGATTTTCTGTTAGAAAAGGTAAAACCAATTCCTTACCCTCGTCAATAAACTGTCAAAATCTCTTATCCAAATTCATATGATAGTGATGTTGAAATAAACAAGCTGCTTCAGATGCCGCCGTGACCCACTGAAAGTGGGACCTTTTTTCCGTAATTGGAGTAGTTGCGAACACTGTAATGTTAGTCTCATGATAAATACCTTCAGTTACATCTCAAGCGTGTTTTTTTCCCTGGTCTTTTTCCCTATCTTTTTCTGCTTTCTAATGGATTGGGTGCCAAACCTTTTTGCTTACTGTGTGCCTAGGAGAGGAAGTGTTTTCACTATTGCTCAACTTTGTAGCTGATACTCTTCACATCAGATTCTGACCGAAGGTCGTAGCTCATCGTCTTCTATTTGTTTCTGACTCGCTTCATTCCTGTGTTCTCTGACTACATGTTTTAGGCAAACACTCATGTTAATGTCCATCAAGATTTGAAGGATGTGAAGCTTTGGCAGGTAATGCAGAGATATCCAAAATGTTTTATGTTGGCTGTGCTCCTTTCTGATAATAATTCTTAATAGTATCTGAACTATGTAGGTTCACACGCTGTTAAAAGGTCTAGAGAAAATAGCTGCTAGCGCTGATATCCCGATGTTAGTTTGTGGAGATTTTAATTCAGCTCCGGGAAGGTTGGTTTATCCTCTCATGAATCCTTCAGCTTGTATTCCAATATCACCAAGTCGCTTTAGTTATGATTCTCCATGGTGATTTTTAAACTTTGTTGCAGTTCTCCTCATTCCCTTCTTGCATTAGGAAAAGTTGATGCAATGCATCCTGATCTGTTGGTAGACCCTCTTGGAATCTTGCGGCCACACATGAAACTGACCCACCAGCTAGCATTGGTTATGACTCGTAAACAGATCTGCTTCTCTTATAATCATGTTTCCTATGTTATTTACGTTGTTTATGTTGAAATTCCGTGTAGGTGAGCGCTTATTCTAGTTTTGCAAGATCAGGTATTGAGCAACGAAGAAGAATGGACCTCTCTACCAATGAGCCCTTGTTTACAAATTGCACGAGGGATTTTATTGGAACAAATGATTACATATTCTACACTGGTTAGCTCCATATGTGATATCTTTTGCTTTTAGTTGTCTTTGTTGCTTCCCATTTTCATGAAGCCAGAGTTAAAAGGTTGAAGCGACATTCTTGTTTTCCCTCATTGCAGCGGACTCATTGACTGTAGATTCGCTGCTTGAACTGTTGGATGAGGATAGTTTGAGGAAGAACACAGCCCTGCCTTCCCCAGAGTGGTCATCTGACCATATAGCACTTCTGGGTGAATTTCGTGTTAAACCTAGAAATCGTCGCTAGAAGTTACCTGGTAAGAGACGAGCCAAGGATTTTTAAACGTTCTTTTTTTCTTTTCCCTCCCCATCTCAAGTGATGTTCGTGTCAGACAACTTAATTGGACATGCTGGCTGCAGGTCAAGTTGGTAGACGCTCGCAGTTGAAGATAACTAATTCTGAGATTATAGATCATTGGTTTGAGCTGTTATCTTGTTGAGGTATCATTTTCTTGGGTATCCTCGCCATGATCTGGTTTGTATCATGCCATCTTTTGTTACCATAGGAAAAGTATGATATTCGTCGACTAAAGAAAATTTTTCATTTCAATAGAAATATCATTCGTGTTCTCATCTACTTCTGCCAGCTGATTGATCATTTTTTCTGGTTCCTGGTATCGTGAGCTAGAGGAATGAGTTCAGATGATTGATGTGTCATTTCGAGTTCCAGGAAATGTGATATGTTTGTAGTGCTGATCACGGCTTTTTTATCATGGCTTCTGTTGCTTCTTTTTGGCTTCCTTTTCGGGCCAAGTAGCTTCCAGCCGTCGTATACTGGTTAGCATTTCTGGTTTATGAGGTGCTATTACCATCACCTGTTGAATCGCATTGCCAAGTGATCTGTTGCTGTCTGGTTAGTCATCTGATGGAGCACTCTGTCCACGGCAAGTTGAAAATTCCAGATGGCAAGCAGGGTTGAAAGTTTATTGCATAGCATCATCGAAAATATCTTGATGAATGTCTAAACCCTTTTTATTAAGCTGATGAAACAGATTGCCAAATGTTTGGTAACTGTTTGTAGGTATTGTTTTAAGCATAAAATTTCAACAGGCGTGAATTTTACTTTGAGCATTAGGCATTACATAATATACTGCACCGACAAGATCTTGCGCTTGCAGCCATGAGCGACTGGTCCAATCTAGAAAGCGAAGAGTACACCCCAGTTTGAGCAGTTGGACTAGGATACATGATGGAGTCTCGGCCACCAGGAGTGCACTCCTTCACCAGGAAATCACTGGTCCTAAATTTTTATCGACCAATTCCGCACACTTCGGAATCAGCTGTGCACCTTGAAGCATTTGACTTGAGGGAATAGTTGAAGCAGTTCCTCACGTCTTCTTCTCTATGTATTAGGCAAACGATAAGATTGTTATAAAACGAATAAACTCAAAAAGTAAGCAAAGAACATCTCTTCGTTTGAGGAATACTGGTCATTGATCAAAGTCATAAATCTTCCAGGAAGTTTTTTGTTTCTAAAGTTGCAAAGACATGATCTGTTAAAACCTACGATGAACTGAGATTATAAATATGTACGGACATTCGGTGCAAAACTATGAAGTTTTTGCCCCTGCTACCCCCAATCCCAGCCATTGTGACCTGACATTTGACATGCTGATCATGAAGCTGCCAACAACTAGACCTTGGTGATCAGAACGTAGTTCAAACGACTCGAACGAAGCCAGGTCTAACACAGGTTGTGGATGTAATCAATGTACATGTAACTGTAGACTGATAGCAATAATACGTACCTTAATGTTGATGCATCCATTGACATCAAGGGTTTCCAATGTGCTTCCACAAGATCTCGAGAGTGCTTCAAGGCTCTTATCGGTGACCCCAACAATCCCGAACAAGCTGCGGATTTCAGTTTAAGAAATAGAACGTGTTACCAACACAGAGCTAAATTAAAACGTCATCCCACATCATAAATGAGCATCACGAAAAATAATCACCCAGAAAATCACACCACGAATCCCGAGTTGGCTACCAAACAATAACATCCGGTCATTAGAGGATTCATTACATCCCCTTTCAACGCTATTGCACCATATTTATGTTTTACCTTAGAAGATTCAGAGAGGTACAGTTTTGGGCCATGGCTAGTACTCCGGCATCTGTTATGCGTATGCACCTGTCGAAGCAAAAGAGAATTAGAATCAGCTCTTGAAACCATTTTGCGCCTCATTTCATAAATTAGAGGATTCACACAACTATCCATTACCAAGTTAAATTGAGAGACACCAGCTTCTTGCATTTAGCTATACTTGCAAGTCCTTCATCAGATAAGTTCTGACAGATAAAGTAACCGTCAATACTTGTTGCAATTAAAAGCAGCATTATATATATATATATAAAGACAATTACAGTCGCACATATGAATGGGACATAGGTTTACCTGAGCCCCACAAAGATCCAATACTCTGAGATGAGGCAGAAGAGAAATCTTGGTGTACACCTTATCTGTAAACCTGATAAAATAAGAAAATGCAATGTCAGGGAATGAGAATTGGTGTAACGATAGGATAACTGTAACTTGCACATACCTAGAGAGTGCGTACAAATTGAGGTTTTGAAGCGAGGAGCAGCTGTTTAGTATATGGTCCAAGCCAAAATCATTGATTCTGATGCACCTATACATTTCCAGAAAACCATATATCAGTCATCTGAGAAGAAAAAATTGCTATCATGAAATAACTTGTCAAAAAAGAAAAAAACAAGACTAATGGGATAAATTACCTAGTAATGTTCAATGACTCCAAGTCCTGGTAATTGTCAGCGATTAGTTGCATGCTATGATCAGTGATATTCTGAGACATTCAACAAAAATTGGCAATAAGCCAAAACCCCATCAAATTATAATCCAAGAGCACAACCAAGGAACAGCAACTACGGATACAAGGGAATACTGCTTCACAGGAAATTGGAGCCTTGGGTATATTTTTCACATATGATTAGTACGAGATTGCTGTTCGACTCTTTTGAGAAGGCAATCTCATATGAACTGAGGCTGCTAGGTCTTACTCTGATAGACGTACACAACCTGGGCCCCTTTTTCGATCTTTGTGGGTCAGTATTGATCGATCCATTTGCAGAACAAAAAAATCCACTTGGCCTGCGAGGTAAGATTATATATAACCAGGAGCCCTCAGCACTTAAAAACTAAATACTTTTTGTGAACTTTATTATGCTAACCCCACAGTAACTGTAGATTAAGACATCAAAATTAAATGCAACAAGAGCGAAAAACGAAAAAAAACATACTTATACCCACGTCAAAGAATTTGAGCAGAGATAATGCCCCATGAACCCATAAACCATGTGCACTTGTATATATGTATGACAAGAAAACCCCTTCATAAAGAATCGTAAAATGCACAAATCATGATCTTGCATATTAGACAAGTTAGACAAGAATGATGATAGCATACCTTACAACCACTCAAGTTCAGATCAATTACATTTTTACAGTTCTTGACCAAATTCTGTATAGATACGTCTGTGATCCTGAATATTTTTTGTTAGTCAAATGTCAGACCAAAAAACAAATCAGTTGCTTTCAGATGCCTAGTCACATACATGTCAGCTTCAAATGCATTACCTTTACATACCTCACATTCCAATATATCGAGAAGATCTTCAAACTCAGAGTGACACGGGTTATGGCTTCAACTCCTTTGTCGGAAATTTTCTGGCAGCCATTCAAGTTCAAGTTGTCCAAGTGTTGAAGTGAACTGGAATACTGCAAACACAAAATTAGTACATTGGCAGATCCATAAAATTGAAGGATGTGCAAATTCATTATCAGGAAGTAGACTGGATAATCATAAACTAATCAACATGGGTGACAAAGAAATTGCTCAGCCATAGACATATGGAGTAAAGGCACTTGAAGAACTTCTAAGTCTTCTATAGTCTATCCAAATGCACATTTTACATTGCATCCAAATCAAACAAAAGAGAACTGATCAGGGCATTAAATATATTGCTGTGTGAAGTGCGTCCTACTTTGATCAGACAGTAATGCTGATTATACTCTGCGAAAGTTCTACTCATGCATACTGCCCACTAGTTTTGTCTTTCTTTTGATCTTTCTCTTTTCTCTCTCTTTTCTTTCTTTTTGTTCCCTGAACATTAACCCAACTTTGGCATCCGATCTACACATCTTGCTTCAGACCATTACACTACATTAAGAACTCAAGGTCTAACTTCATGCACACAGAATTGCTGCAAATTTTTGAATCATCAGCATGCGGCGATGAAACACAAATTTTAAGGAAGAAACATGCATATTTCTAATCCAATGAAGTATCTCTTCAATATGCCGATGCCACTAAAAAATCCTGATTTTATTTGAAGCATAAAAAAATTGTAATGTGATGGAACAGATTTTTACCTTGCTTTTAATCAGTTCAAGATGTTTATCCTCGACATCCTGCCCGAATTCAAGATTTATCTGTCGCACATGGCTATACCTTGGCTGCGAGAGTAGCACATAACATGTGTGACATACAATTAACATTTTTGTAAGCTGTCAACAAGGAACAATGATCACTTCAGCATCATCTAAAACCAGATGTGCTGCACCTGCACTTCTATTATCTAGCAAACAAACAAGATTAGACAGATTCACATTTCAAGGATGGACATTAAGAAGACCAGAAAAAATTATACTACTAGCGTAAAAGAATGACTACTTCAGCATCTTCCAAAAACCATCAATTATAATCTACGTTTTTTATTGAGTAGTCGTGCTTCAGATGTCTCAAAAACGGTTTTCATTTGTCTGGTTGTATAAAGGGAAAAAAAAAAAACCTTGCGGACAGCCAGCATGTCACCCATCTAGTTTATGACCATTCACAAGTCCATTCTCCACAACAAAATGGTAGAACCCGGACTAATCAACTATTGTTCAAAACCAAAGAAGCTAAACTGACTAAAAACTACTTTATCGACATGACAGGAAGCAAGGGTTGACTGACATCACAATTAACTAGTCATAAAGATAACAATGAGAAGTTAATCAAGAACAAAAACCACCTCCAAGCCTTGACCTCGAGACTAAACCCAATGGGCATTTGCTAAGACAGCCACATGGGAAGAGTTCAAAGTTATCAACTAACACCATACCAAGCGAAAATTGAGCATCCTGTATGAACTACTGATTCGTGTCTCAAACATGTGGCCATCATAATCACCATAAACCCTTTGTCATAAACAAACCCTAATTCAAGACAACGCTTTGCCCTGCTAAACCGAATTCCAAAAATTGCATGAATTCTATGCCCTTCTCCTACACAAATCTCACTTGGGCATGCTGTTTCCACTCCCCTACTACATTCAATTCAACTGGGTCAACCAACCCAATGACCACAATCCCAAAACCACAACACCCCACGACAATCTCAACAATCCTAAACTCCATACACAATCAGTCAATCAACAACACTTCCACTAACCCACAAAACCCCAAAATCACCAACACCTCACCAAAGCAACTGCCGCCACGAGTCGATCCCCTGCTTTCGTCTTCTCCCGCAAATCAATCACCTACGAAACAACACCCCAATAAAAACCCAAATGAACCCATTATGATGATGATGATGCTTGAGATTTGGTCAAGGGTTTTGTTGTATACCTGCCAAAGTGATGGGTATGAGAGGAGGGTGCGGTGAAGGGAAGGAGTGAGGAGAAGGAGAGTGATGAGGTCTCGTTGTGGGAGTACTGTGCTCGCTATGCTTAGGGCTTTCGTGATTCTCTCTTGCCTCCATCTTTGCTCCTCTCCTATTGATTTCTCTGCCATCTCCTTCGCTTGTTCTTTGTTTGTTTCTGAAAGCGAAATGATTTCGCCTTCGCCTTGGTTCAATGGAGACTTACTCCTTCGCCATTAAAAAAAAGAATGGAAAAAAAAAAAAAAAAAGCTTTGCTCCTCTCATTTTGTGATTTCTATGGTCCATAATTATTTATAATGTTGATATGTTTGAAAAAATCTGTGTATTTAAGAATAAAAAAATAAAAAGATAAAGTTTGTATAATTGAGAATTAAAAATCAAAAAAAAAAATAATTTAAATTTATATGTGTTGAATTTTTTATATTTTGATTAGTATATTACGATTTTTTATGATTGTGGTGAGTTTAACGTGAAAGGATAAAAGAAAATGAAAAAAGGGTAATAGATTATAATGGGTATTATGGTTATTTTAATATAAAGTTATTTTCAAATAAAAAAATAAAGTAAATATTGTAAGATTTATAAAACAATCCAAAATAATACGTGTTATAAGAATTATGTGATTGATGAATATTAATATTCATCTTCATATAAATTTTGTATTATCTCCTTCCCATAATTTTTGTTACTACATACACTTCGGAATGCTTCATAATGATGTCAAAAAATCTTTAAAACGATTTAGGATTAAAGTTCATGACTTAACATATCACCAGTATCTCATAATAATTTTGTAAAAACTAATATTAGATCCTACTATCAAATTATATCTCAAATATATGTCATTAGAAAGATTTTGAGACGAATGGAGTAATCCGGACATGTCTCTATGTTGCACCTCGTTTAACATAGATCAAGTGCGTTCAGAGTTATACGTTACGTACACAAGTAACCCCAGAATTCTATAGAGAAACCAAACTATGATGCCTAATGGCACTGAGGATCATATCTAAAAACCAAACTATGACTAATGCTGCATAACTGTTCTGTGATCTTTTACCTCGAAGAATAAAATCAATATATATTCTAAATTCGGAATATCGTTATATGGTATGTCATGGTATAATATATCATGGGATATCACAATATGTTATATTTATATATTAATCAATAAATTCACTTATTATTGAGAGATTTAAGAGTAATTTCATTCTTAATATATTTAATGATCAACATCAATAATTATGAAAAAGATAAAAAATAAAATTTTCATATTTCCTCTTTCGTAATTCATACATATTATTAAATCCTTTATATATGTCATGATAAAATAATATGTGTATAAATATTCTTATTATTAGTGTTAATTATTACTAGAAAATGATACGAGTGAAAATATTTTACTTAAAAAAAACCAAAATTTTTTATATCACAGATACAATTATTTTAGTAAAAAAAAAATAGAATAAATGTCATGATAATTATAAATGATATGTATATTCATATTGTTTAACCAATAAAACTTTTATGAAAATATTTGATAATATTGTTATATATAAATAAATATCTAAAAAAATTTAAAATTTATTTTAATAATATTCTTTTTACAATGATCTTATCTGCTACGCATAATTGACATTGAATTAAAAAAAAAAAAAAAATCTTTCACTTTTTTCATGTTTTTCGTCTATTCATTTCGTTTTATTAATAAGTTCATGGATTTAAATATGATAAAAAGATGTAAAATTTATTTTGTGATAAAAAGATATTTTAGTTTTTACGTGAATATTTTTTATAATAAGATTAAACATAAAAATATAATAAATTTCAAAAATTTATAAAATATTCTCAATAAAACCAAAATAATTTTTTAAAAAATATAATAATATACATATAAACAATAAAAAATTAATAATATCAAAATAATCCATAATAATATTCTGTTTCGTGGGTGACACACTGGTTGTCTTGAAAGTCTTCGGTCACACCATTGTCACTGCGATCCCTCGTCCCTCGCTCTATCTCTGCTCAACATTGCCAATTAAAGTTCCACAATTTACTTTCCCTAACCATCACTTCTCTTCTTCAAAACCCACTAAGATCCAATTTTTCAGATACCCAATTGGGTTAATTTCAAGTATTGATCACTTTCAGTTCTCACCATTCTGGTCGTTGTCATCATCATCATCATCCCTTGATTCCGAATACCCAGAGAGTTGAAACCCTAGCAATTTGAGTCTCACCACCGCCTCTTTCGCTTCTAATCTCACTACCCTGCTCTTTCATCCTAAAAATTCCAAATCTTTAACCTGCCCAGTTGGGTTTATTTCATTTATTCACCCCTTCCAATCTAGCCGTTGTGACAATTCATCTGCATCATAACCTGATTCCCAATACCCAGTGAGTCAAAACCCTAGAACTCCATTTCTCTTGTGTTTTTCCCTTTTGGGTCGTCTTTGTTGGTGAGTTTTTTTGTGCCCGAACCCATCTGGGTTCACATTAGGGTTTAAGGGTTTTGGGTTCATATATTTGTATCATGAAGTTGAAATGGAAGAATTTGGTGTCATTTGGGATCATTTGTGACACTAGAGTGATATTCAACCAGCAGCATTACAACCATCAGATCATTAGAAGCATCACAAAAGTGAGGCTAAAATGGGTGAAAAACAAGAGCATAGACCACATAATAGACAAGGAGACCGATTTGAAAGCGGCTTATCTCCTCAAGGACGCAATCAAGCGATCCCCGACAGGGTTCATCACGTCCAAGACGGTTGAAGATTGGCAAAAACTTCTCGGGATCACGGTACCTGCCCTACGGTTCCTTCGCAGGTTCCCGACATTGTTTCATGAGTTTCCTCATACGAGATATCCGAGTCTAAGATGTTTTAAGCTCACGGAGACAGCTATGTTCTTGGATAATCAAGAACAGGAAATATACAATCCCAAGGAATCTGGTATTGTGGAGAGGCTTTGTAGGGTACTTATGATGATGAAAGGAAAGTCGGTTCCATTCCATTCGCTTCATCAGTTGAAATGGGACCTTGGTTTGCCGGATACATTTGACAGAACGATGATCCATAAGTACCCGGATCATTTTAAGGTCGTGAAGGGTGCTAATGGGTTGCCAAACTTGAGCCTTGTGGGATGGCGAGAGGAGTATGCTGTTTCAGCATTGCAGAAGAACAGTGAGAATAGTGAATTGGGCAATGAGTATAGACATTTTAAGAGAGGGCAAATTGCATTGGCTTTTCCCATGAGTTTTCCGAGAGGTTACGGGTCACAGAGGAAGGTGAAGGCATGGATGGAGGAATTTCAGAAGTTGCCTTACATTTCACCATACGAGGATTGTCGGAGACTCGATCCGAAGAGTGAGCTGATGGAGAAACGGGTTGTTGGGGTTCTACATGAGTTTTTTAGCTTGACAATACACAAGAAGACTAAAAGAAACTATTTGAGAAGCTTGAGGGAGGAGCTATGTCTTCCCCATAAGTTTACTAGGATATTTACAAGGTATCCTGGAATCTTCTATCTATCCTTGAAATGTAAGACGACGACGGTGACCCTTAAAGAAGGGTACAGGCGGGGGAAACTAGTTGATCCTCATCCGCTCGCTCATTTAAGGGAGAAGTTCTACCATGTTATGAGGACAGGGTTGCTTTATCGAGGTAAAGGTGAGGACATGATATCGCCACAGGACTGCTTGATCGATGCCATGAAGGAGGAGGAAAGCCAAGACGAGGCAGATGACAACGAATCTGTTGTGGAGGAAGAAGTGTGGGATGAGGAAGCCTCAGATGCAGATACTGAGTCTGAAGGAGAACGAATATGACATACAACATCACCCACGTGCATCATGGACTAGGTCTGAGGGTAACGTATATGACATACGAAGGTAAAACTATTTTCTCTCCGAAGTTATGTGATTGATCCTTCAGCAGTATTCTGGAGTTGCATGTTTTTGTCTATGTTTTGGATCAATTTATAACTAGTTCGGTTCCTTAAAGTTATGTAATTGACGCTTTCTGTTCTATGGCTGCTATGCTACCCTCAGCTTAAGTTCGATGAGTCAGACCAGCATTTTGAGTGTTCATCGCTTGTCTAATTCATTTGCAGGATATTTTTGATGGCCACCTTTTCAAGAGATAATAGCAGGACAACTGAAACTGTAGCACCTTCGGAGGATTGAAGCAGCAGAGTCGGCTGCCATTGACTCTGATAGTAAAGGCATCACTAATAGTGTGTGCTTCATGTGTCTTGCGTGATGTTCTCTTCGTGGTAGAATTTTCATGCAGAGTTTGTTTGGATTGTGAATGTAATGAACATGAGATCATGTCAAGAGATTTCAAACTTCACGCCATCTTTTGAGTATGTCTGCTTTAGATCGAGCTAGATGACTGATGAAATATACGCATGACAAAGACATGCGTACTAAACTTTGGGTATTAAGCTAAGAATTCATGGAGGTTGCGGTCTCTGTTGTATTGCTATGTGGTTGATCAATCCTCCAGAATCTGCTTGCTTCTTCCATTATCATTATGGCCAACACAGGCTCAAGGAGAAACGAAAAGCTGGATCGGGGCAAGACACTTTGTGCCACAGGTGCACCAATCACACGATAGTCGCAGGCTGAACAAACAGCCCGCTTTGGACGTGCTATCAAGGGCCCTTGCCAATCAAAAGGAACAACCATCACCATACTAGCAAGATAATTTGACACAGCAATCTCAAAAATCTACAAAACAGCACAGCATAAGGAGAAAAGTTAAAGCTAAGATAACAGAGGCACAGGCGAATCAATCATCACTCTAGTTGGGTCTCAAATGTTTCTCCATACAAAGAAAGATTTGTACAAAATGGTTCAGATCTTCATCTATGACGAAGTTCAGTAGCAGAAATATGAAGATCAAAATGGTCAGTGGTGACTTCACCACACATTCCATTTTGTACAAAAACTGAAAGCTCAGGAACAAAACACGGACGGCATTCCAGTAAGAAGACTTGGAACAATCAACTTCCCCTCTTTCTCCACAGAAAGGAGAAGATGAAACTTCGATCACATAAAACAGAGCCTACTAATCATCATCATCTGTTAGTGTTCTCGGTGTATAACCAACCCTAATAGCTAAAATATACGACAACAAAAAGAGTTTGTGACTAAATGTGGGGGTTAGTCGAACCCTCTAACTTTGTCACCCTTCAACATAATGCATTTTTCCCCTCGACTAAAAGCTCTATGGGAAAGTAGAGAATAAATACGACAGGAAAGCAGGCATTATACACCAAAGGGGGCGTCCAACATGAAATGTGAACATAGCTCAATCCCAGGCACTGCTGCCGGGGGGTGCATAACCTCCACCATAGCTCGGAGCATTGTAACTGTTCCCTCCATAGTAATCAGAACCTCCACCACCACTGGCACCTCGACTGTAAGAGTTGTTGAAAGTGTTGTCCCTCCTGAAATCACGACCACCAAAACGACCACCACCTCCAGAACGACGGTTTCTACCTCCTCCGCCGTAAGAAGGACGAGATGCATAGCGAGTAAGCCAATCTGGTACTTCCTGGTTCGATTCTTGCATCAGCTCTGCCAGGGATCTTGCTATTGACATGTTACCCTCGTTGAAGAAGGCTGTGGCTAATCCTGTTTTGCCAGCACGCCCGGTACGGCCAATCCGGTGGACATAATCATCAATGTCATTGGGGAGATCAAAGTTGATGACATGAGAAACATGAGGGATATCCAAGCCTCTAGCTGCCACATCTGTCGCAACAAGGATTGGTGTGTTGCCACTTTTGAATGACCTCAATGCCATCTCTCTTTCCTGTACGAAAATCACAAATGTTAATAGATCGTCGAAATGATAGTCATGATGAAAGGTGATAAACCCAGACAAGATGTAAATCAATACACGAAAGCAATATCTAAATGAATCTCAGGTGTTTATACGTTGAAAGGTGATATGGCAAACTCGAACATGAAGTCATGAATACATCTGAAAGTGCCATGACAGCTAGCAGACGATACATTTTAACGACAAGAAGACTGAGACGAAACTCTTTCAAATACATATATAGGTGACAATAAATAATAACGGTAATCCAGAATGTGGGAAAAAGAAATTGGTATCTGGCAATACCAGTACATGAAACTGCTATTGAATTCATGTCAAAATAACGAACTCCTTCACGACTAAGAACCACCAACCAAAAATCAGATTCCAGGTCAACACTGGTTTGAGTTGTTATTAGTGCAACCAATAGCCTAATGATTCTATGGTGATAACTAAAACATATAAATCTTGGAGTTTACCCGTTTCTTCTACACACATCAATACACTAACCAATAAAAAAGTTATCAAGAGACAATTGCCGTCTGCCCTACTCAGATCCACATATAATACACATAACCTATGAATAGTTGTCGAGAGATGGCAAGTTTCAGGCAAGAGGAATGAGCATAACCTTGCAGATAAGACGGAGAGTAAATGATGGTAAAGAGGTCGAAAAATGATAATGGAAGGAATTTCAAGGTTTGCAAAGAAAGGGTATTTCGCATTTGGAAAGCTCTATAAAGGTATAGACTAAGCTCAACAATATGTAAAATTTACCCAGCCCATGAAGAAATCTAGATCTGAATTTCAACATTTTAAGGCAGCAAATTGGAACTTCTAAAAGTACATAAACAAATTCAAAGTAGTACAAAGAAGCCCAATCCCTCAAATGATATACACTACATAGTAGGTAATTAAACAGAACTTTCATGTTTGTTGAAAGTCGAACTAAGCACATCCTGCAATCTTTATCATATGACAGAATGATTACATAATGGATGGCTAAATTGCTTAATTATTTGTCACACTAACCGATAGAAGCATATAAAGGACGGACCCGTTGCAAACATTCATATAATCATATAACATGCATGATGCATCACATACGAGATATGGATATAAAATTCACCTGCTGGGTTCGATCACCATGGATGCTGGTTGCAGGAAATCCATTCATGGTCAAGTAATACTCCAATTGATCAGCACCTTTTTTGGTCTCAACAAAAACAAGCGTCAGAGATTGCTGCAAAACAAAACAAGGACCAATTATCATTTCAGTGCTTAACCAGAGCACATTTCTTTGTAAAAAAAATAGCCCCAATCATGCCCAAATAACAAAATTTACTCAGGGAAAAAAAGAGAAGAAAAAAAAGGGAAAAGAAACAGCATCAAGAAACAAACGACCCAATATATGATACGTGTACACTTCATTATGAAAACAATGAAAATACATATATCTTGCTATGCAAACATGCCCATACAATGATGTATTCAACCAAGAACTTTGTAGGCCTGACTTTTATTATTTTTATTTTTATTTTTATTTTTAGTTTGTTTACTTATTTTACTTAGTATGCTTGATCAACAACTCATCATCATCACTTTACAGGAAAAAAGAAAGAAAAAACTCATCATCATCAATATTAAAAAGCATAATGCAGGGTAGCCAATTGAGAATGATATCAGGGAGAAGACCATACGGAGAATACTTTAAAAAATTTAAACAAATCAGGTAAACCTAATTCAGATCAGAGCTGCTTTGACCAATCAAATTCTGAATCAGAGACCAACTACAGATGCAGGATAATTTCAAAAGCACTACCATCCTAAACTCCAGATTTTACAGTTTACCAAGTTTGCGCTCATTTTACCTTCCCATGGATTCCATTAGTCTTCTGAGCATGTAAGAGATCCATCAGATAGCTTCTTTTGTCATTTTCTTGTACAAGTTCGACCCTCTGAACAATCAAGTCCGTGCTTGAGCCAACCCTTCCAACAGCCAAGAAGATGTAATTGGATAGAAAATCAGAAGCAAGCCTCTGCACATCAAAGACAAGTTCACTATGTCAGATCCAGCAAAGTTGCTAGAATATACTGTACATAGCATCCTATTTATGGCAAGACACGCCGTTGTGCTTTGCTCAGAGAACGCCAATCTTCCCATTGTTAACATAAGAGAACATTTTGCTTATTTTTAAAATTCATGGTCATAGCTTTTCTCGATTTTTCCACAGATGAATAATCTAAAATGTTGAATACGCTTATGATGTTACATAAGGCCGACCCACAGGTGGCATCTATATCTATCACTAGACCAGATGTTTCCAGTTTCTTTACATGTTTATCTGTTGAATACAAAGGAAAAGAAAGAAATTTTAGCATTGGTTTGACAGAAGCGCTACCTCACATTTGAACAGAAGACGGAGCTTGTTAATATGACTATTTACATGTGCATTTATCGTGTTCAGAACTTCAAAAATATGACTACTGTTCTATCTTAATGATGATAAAACATAGATAGCACCAACAGGCCATGGAAAGTCAAACTTTTACTTCAGCAATTGTGCCATGTCAAAGTTGCGTCATAGTGTATGTTGTAAGAACGCTACATAACCACATTAAAGATTGAAAACCAAAAAAGCTGCAACAGTAAACCTGAATCTCTTTTGGAAAAGTGGCACTGAATAGCATCGTCTGTCTTTTGCCTCGGCCAGGCATCCCACTCTCATCAACTATCTTTCTAATCTGTGGTTCAAATCCCATATCCAGCATCCTGTCCGCCTCATCAAGAGCCAAATATTTTATGCTCACCAATGACACTCTGACCCTCTCTATTAAATCCACCAACCTCCCCGGAGTTGCAACAAGAATATCCACTCCTCTCTCAAGCTCCCGTAACTGTACATCAAAGCATACAGTCAGCAACCAGACATATAATATATTTTCGCCAGCAAGCAATAAGATCATAGTTATTAAGGCGTCAAGTCGAAAAGGCGAGTCGAGGAGTCTTAGGATGCTTAAGAGACTAGGCATCCACCTAGTCATCAATAAGACGACTAGTCGATCATATACTTATATATACATATTCTTTTATATATACATATTCTTGTACATGTGCACACATATATTACCAACATATAATCACTCCATTTCAAAACATAATTTCAAATAACGTCAACATAAATCCCACAAAACAACAAAAGACAACAAGGTAGTTAGCAAATAACAACACATGAAATAGTAACAATACATGAGTTTCACATAATAGCAACTCATTGAAAGGTTTCCAAAGTAAAAATTGAGATGTCTTAAGTCGTTTTGTCTTCTAGGGTTATTGACGGAATTGTAAATATTCCCTTTCCCATCTTGCATTTTTATTATTTTAAGGAAAAAACCTTTTAATCCCCTGTGAAATTAGACAAATACAATCTTGCCCTTACTTTTTCATAAAATTTTGGCATTGCCCTAATTTTTAATTTTGACAAGCAAGACGCTCGCCTTGCACGTAAGTTGTCCAAATTCAATCAAGTCGTCCTCAAAGAGACAACTTTCTACCCAAGCCGACCCGACCGCCTTGATCCCTCAAACTAAAGCAAAGATTCGCCTATCCCTATATAGACCGCCTTAACGCCTAGGCGACGCCTTGATAACTATGTGTAAGATAACGGTGGAAAAAAGATGCAACCGAAGAGAGAGAGGAACTTTATAGATCATTTAAGAAGCAATATATGTATGGTATACATTGTAAGAAGAAGCAGCATGAAGGCAACATTTCAATATGAGATCAGATACTGAATAGGACTTCATTGATTCCAACCGGTAGGATCAGTTGGGCCACTACTCTTACAAGTTATATCACATTCATATGCCCATCAAACACGTTCCATATAGAGTATATTTTAGAACCAAGTCCTGAATCTGGAACCACAATATACTCCAGCTAGAGAAATGTGAAGCTCGCTATCAAGTCTTACTACTCTTCAACTTGGCAGTCCTCTTCCTCAACTCAAGCTGACAATAAAATTTTCAGAACCTATACTATGGTAACTTCAGCAAAAAACTTTCTGATGTTCATACACCAAAAACTTACTTTCACAAGTATCTAAACCACATTACTTTTAATCCAATATCTTCTAATGAGGAGCTCTATAAATAATTGCAAGCTGTTAAACTTAGTGCGGACCTCTTGAGAGAACTAATTGCAGTATTACATTGGAGGAGCAAAATCAAGCCTCCAAGATGGAGAAAGCAAAGATAAAATTCAACATTAAACTTCATGAAAGAAAAGAACAATATCTATACAAGTACAACCTGTTATTATAGGAAAGAAAATTCTTCAAGGGAATATAGACAAAGAACATTAAGCTTAAGTTATTCGAGTCATATCCCTATTCCCTTCCATATAATAAGCAAAGCTAGCATCAATTGGGAATCCATGCAAAGAACCTCAAAGGATAATTTCAAAGATCTTCCGTTTCGCTAGCCCAGTAAGTGAGATGTTTTTTTCTCTGGGAGTTCAAGGAGATTAATAAATAATCAATGAATTCTTTGGGATAAACTTTCAACGACCACCTCCACTATGTAATTCTATAGAGGGAAGAATGATTTTCTGCCTTGGTCTGCATATCAACATATCTTCGCTGGATTTTAAAATAAAAGATAGAATGAGAGGATGATACATAGAGAAGTAGTTACTGTGAGAAGACATGTATTATGGATAGTAAAATTCATTAGGACTGAAGGAGTATGTACTTTGTATTCAGAAATAAAACTAAAACTAAAACCAAACCAAACCAAATAAGCTTGCATTTGAAGGGACCATCAAAAACCAATTTTTACACACACAAACAAGAAAGAATCACTTTCAATACAGTGTGCATCATGATCCAATCAAATCAGAACAATCAGAGCTATGACCTGGTTCGTCGCAAAAGAACCAACAAGATCCAGGGGAAAAAATTGTCACAAATTTATCACTCATTTGAAAGCGAAAAATTCAGTTGAATGATGAGAGCTTGGAGAAGTATGGTAGGAAATTATCATCATCTATCAGAGTGGTGCATGACAAAATTCAAATCTCATCACTACTACTTGATTGATCGCATGAATAAACTGTTGAAGAAAATGATAGGACTGCACCCTTTACGGTGAGAAAAAGATGGGAAAATGTCGATGAATCAACAATCAGATGCATCGATCACGCAGATACATGAATAGGAGAGGGAGACAAAGATTTGTGATGATCAATTTTGGCTCAGCATGTGATCTGTGCATATATAGCGAGAGGAAGGCAAAGCAAAGGGCAGACAAAGTACATGCAACTCCTGCTATAAGGTCAAGTGGCACTATTACATCCACTAAGATAGGTTAAGTTCACTTCTTAGAATTTCCTGTATGCAACCAAAAAATGTCACATCTTTGACGCAATACCATGCTCCCGAGTTAATAGGTTAAGTACACTATATAGAGTTGAATGCGTGTGGCTTCGAAGACCCCATCTGGTTATTGGTGAAGCATATTTTAGATTTAAAAAAAAAAAAAACTTGAATGTATCAATACACTCGCCAACCCTAGGTCAAAGCAAACAAAATTTTGTTAGGAGGGATAGGTTATGGAGTACAAGAAGACCAGAAAAGTTCATGAACACTGACACACTAGATAACAACATACAAAATACAACAAGTTACCTGCTGGGTGATGGGTGCTCCTCCATAGACAACCACCACCTTTACACCAGTTTGGTATGCAAATTTTCTGGCTTCCTCGTGAATCTAAGGGCAGGAAAATAAGTATTAACAGTATACTCGTTAAAGATAGTAAAAAAGAAATGAATAAAAGCAATCTGAAGTTTGAAACAGATGTAACAGAAAGATCATCAACAAGAAATCACCTGCATTGACAGTTCCCTCGTAGGGGACAGAATGAGAGCAAGTGGTTGCACAGCACGAATCCCACGTTGCCTTTGTGGTTGTTCCCTCATTATTCCGCTAATTATTGGGAAGCAGAAAGCGGCAGTTTTCCCAGACCCAGTCTGAGCACAAGCCATCAGATCACGACCTGCCAGGGAAATGGGAATTGCATGGCGCTGCACAGGTGTTGGTTTCACATACTTGCATCTTCTGATATTTGCATTAACCTCCTTCCCAAGGTCAATCTCAGCGAAAGTTTCCACCGGAGGAGGAACATTTTCCCCACTCGTCTCAACTGGAATGTCTTCATAAGCATCAAAGTTGATGCCGGAATGTTCCTGCTCAACAAACGCCTGTTCAGCACTGGTTTCTTCCTCGTTCCCAAAAGGGTTCACCTCCCTATCCCTCCCACGTTCCCAACCACCACTTCTGGTGTTCCACCCACCACCTCTGCCTCCGCCTGCATACCCATCACCAACACGCCCATAATCCTGTCTAGGCCCCCCATATCTCGATCCACTAGGCCCACTGCCATACCCAAGCCTTTCATCCGACTGCGGAGGGCCAGAAAACGAAGATGCAGCAGGCTCAGCTGACTGCGGCCTGTTCCTAAGATGTGGTGGCACATACGTAGGCTTTGTAGGCCGTGCAGCCCCATTGTTCTCCGAAGCCCCAGAACCCCCATTCTCTCCCTCAGAGTTCACCACAGCATCCGCCCATGAAGTCCTCATACTCATAATCCCTTTCGCCGACCGTGCCTTCACCTCCAAATCAGAACCCTAATCAAAATAATCACAAGTAAAAAACTTTCAGCGAAAACTTGCCAAACCAATTCCCAAACTCACATATCAATACCATAGATCAACCAACAAATCAAAACCCATATTAGAACCCACAAAAACACACAAATTGCAAATCCCATTGTTCTAAACAAAGGCTTCAAAACACAATCCGTTTTCACACCATTAAAACGAAACACGATATCAAATCGATAAAACATTCACAAAACCATGCTTCCACCAAGGTTCCAAAACCAAACCAACTCAATCAAACCCTCACAAACCCCAAAACACAATTCAATCACCCGAAACCCACCACAAACCCTTAACCATGAAACCAATTCCCACACTAACCACCTCCAAATCATTCACATCTCAACACATATCGAAAAACCTCAAAAACAGCGAGCTGAATCAACCAAATCAGCCCCAAATTGAGCAGCAAAAAGCACCAAATCGAATCATCACGAACAAACAACATATAACCTGCAACGATGGTATAAACTCGAAGCAAAATTGAAACCCTAATTTTCAATTTCGAGCTCGACAAAGGGGCGAAAATATCTCTTTCGATAGATCTCTAAGCTCTTCGTCTTTCTCTCTTTCTCGTTTTCTCTCTCTTCTTCTCCTCCGTTTTCTCTCTTAATCGATATTTGTTTTTAACTGTAAAAAATGAGTTTTTTAAAAATGAGAAAATTATATTAGAGAAAGCCGCTGGCGGTGACCTGACGCTGAATCGACGGCTGCGATGGTTTTTACCCGACGGTGGGGAATCGAGCTTTTCAGGGTTTTGTTTTTGAGGGAAAATAGATACTTTGCTCTTTTTGAAATAGGAGAAAATGGATTTTTTTAATTGATATTTTAGGGGAGGATTTGGGGGAGACACGCGCGAGATTATGAGAGTGGGAGGCACGCGCGAGGGTGATTGGGTGGAGAGGGAAGAGGAGAGGTTCGCGTGGGTGTCAATGGGTGGTGGAGATATCATCGGCATTGTTTTTGGGATTTTTTCGTGCTAAATTTATTTTTGTGTATTAAAAAATCAATGATTATTTTTGTTGTAAAAAAAAATCAAAAACTATTTCTACAAAGGTTCCAGAATAAATAATTCTTCATTTATCATTTTGGATAAAAACAATGTGAAAATAAAATATCAATATGCTTTTTATTGTAAATTATATCAAATATGTAGGATATTTATATCTAAATAAATATAATTCATATAGGATTATAACTATTGAAAAGAAAAATATGCTGTCCTTTTTTCCTTGTAATACTTGCTCACTCAATATTCTCATGGTCCAACATTCTACGTATTACCTTGACAGTAACACGAATTTGCATACCATGACATATTTTTTTCAGTAAACAGTCATGATTTTATCGACGTATCTTTATTCTGACGCCGTGTACCAATCAAGTTTCCATGGTTTTTGATATAGCCACCATATGCATATAGAGCCTTCCAACTCCGATTTCCGTTTATGGTTGACAGACGATTTGTCATTATTAGTAGTTCAATGGTCCATGACTAAAGTCGAAAGGCATCATGGCATATTTTCTTATACCAGATGCCTTTATTCCATGATATAGACTTCCTAGTATGCCGCATAATGGATTTTTAACCAGTATATAATGAAAACAGAAACTTTGATTGCACGATGTCATCAAGTAACATAATATAGCACACCTTACGAAGGTCGACAATATATACACTGAGAATCGCCTGATAGTATCAGGCGTGTGATGGAATTCAATACAACAATGAAAGAATGGAGATTTCAGCAAGGACTACAAGTTCATCTTAGAGAACAATGCTGGAGCAAGATCAACCACTGACCAAGCAAGGCCAGCATACTGAAGAAACCGTATCGGAGTGTCAGCATCGACAGATTCCATACTCGACAGAAAGAACAACTTTTGGAGATACCCCGAGTTCTTGGGTTTGCCTGCTTTCTTGTTCAGAGACGGGATGTAACTGGATGACCTTATCGTGATTCCTGTCATGTACAATGCTAAAGGTACGATCCTCATGGCAAGAGCCTTGATGCAGAGTTTGACAAGAAGAATGGTGGGAATACCCACAAGTACTCTTCCAATGAAATGGGGAAATGGAAGTTGAGAGAATAGACTTGGAACATCTTCATGGTGAAACTGGTGGTAACTTTGATTTACTCCGGCAACCTGGAGCAAAGGGACAGATACCGGTTATCAAACAGTAAGAAAATGAATAGGTCAGAGTAAATATATACATGCACGAAACGCTTGGCAGGTTGGCTCAACTATGTAGTATGTACATTCCACGATTTTGTCATGACCAAATTTTTGACAACTACTTCGAACTATTGTTTGCAAACTTAGTTGTTTGCAAACTTACAATTCCAAGAGCAACGCCATTGAAGCAGGTGTGGAACTCAAAGCTTGGTGTTGGAAACTCCGGAGTGGGATAAGCAAAACCCATCAGGAAACTAAGGGCAGACCAGAAATATGTAACTGCAATGACCACAAATTAGCAGTGAATCATATGTAGAAATTTAGCACGAATCTAATCAATCGCAATCCCAAGCTAACCAAGTTCAATCTTCATTTCAGACATAACCAAGCCAAGTCAGATCCAAATCCTAGTTAATTATCCAAAAAAATAAAAATCCAAATTCTATTTACTTGGCAATTCATCTTCGATCCTGTTTTAAATCAATTTTCTCTACACAATGTGCATGAATGAGTAGGACCGACATCTGGTATTTGATATACCACAACCCGTACATCCAAGTAGATATGGAACGATCCTTTACCATTTCGCCCAGTGACAACGAAACTATCGATGAATTCAGAAACACTGATCCAAAATCCAAGGATCAGGATCCCCATAAGAAGACCACCAAAGACATCAATTAAACTGTGCATGCCGAGGTAGATTCTCCCTGGTAAGGAAAACAAAACTTCAGTTTGCAACAGGAAAGCACTTGGAAGAATTCGCTCATGACATTGCCGTTCAATTTAGACAAACCTAAGCCAGTGAGTACTACAACCAAGCAAACCGCAGAAAATCCAGAAAAGGCCAAAAAGCCATCTCTGTTCTGATCGTGTGATAGAATATAATACAACATATACCTGCAAAGCCAATTAAGGTAAGGCAGGAATGTGAGTCAGTCTAGTATCTTTCATAGACAATAGACTATTAGACGAGAACCAAAGCCTATAAAAAACTTGCACTGCCAAAAGGTTCCACCTACGAACAACAATTCTCAGATGCAAAATAGACCACAACGATTGAAGTTATTGAACTATGGTCCCAGTATTTAATTTTAGCACAAGATAAATATAATACAGAAAAATTCAAGAGATCAATTCAACTACTGGTACTATAGTAGGTTCTTCATTTCCTGGTCACCTAAACAAAGCCAACTCCTGTTTCAACATTGCTTCCATGTGACTGTGGCTGAAAAAAGGACATACAGAAGAAGGTATGAACCAATATGATTCAATGAATGCTTTTGGCGACTTGAACAGATACTCTAGAGTCTAGAAAATTGATCTAAATAATAAGTTCACAGAGAGAGACACTGGGCATTTGAAAGAGAATGTACCCAGATAAGCAGACCGTGTTAAGACTGTGAGAAGAAGGCAATCCATATTCTTGTGCATTTTCCTCCTCATCTTTGGTAGCAGTAATTCTTCGAACAGGCGGACAGCTGGGTCTAGGAGCTGATACAACATCCTAACAGACATAACAGCCACAGGACGCGCAAGAATCACTCAGATTCGCTAACATTCACCATCCAATATCCAAATTGCAAGGTGTTAAGGACACAAAGAATATCACCTTGACGCAGTTGCCTATATAATCACAAAAGGCCAACAATAGAGTAATTTGCCTCGCCAGCTTCACATGACCACTCTGCAACATTCGCATACCACATTACATAATCTCATTTTACACGGCAATTATAGCACTAAATATAGAGGTATCAACTCTCACATGCCTTCATAGCAGCAACAATACTTGTGACCTCAAATGGCTGTAACTGCGCTTAGTTTACTGAAATAGTTGTCATTCTATCAACAAATCCAAATCTTATGAAGTCTTGCCACAAAGCTAACTAGTGATCATGCTTTTCATACTTCATACCAAATGATATCTCAAATGCCAAGACGAATGACAAAGGTGAACTCAGAGCAAAATTCTCGAGCATTTCAAAAAGGGTTAAAACCACATTGTCGGGCATCATTTCTACAACACCTTCCCGGAAGGATCAACAAACCACATAAACAAAACTCAAAAGATTTCAAACCATGCCAAGGAAAAGAAATTACCCAGAAAAGCAATGGCAGGAATCCAGTGTAGAACGGAACCGAAACAACACACGACAACAGAGAGAAGAACACATCCAATGACCAATGCTTCCATTTCTGCACCACAAACACCCGATCAAGCAAACAACATCACAAAAAGCAATCACATTTCACAAACCCACAATACCAAATCCCACAAAATCACCAAAACACCCCGATTCGAATCCTAAACCCGACCTGAACCCGAAGAACGAAACCGGTACCGGAATCGACCCGTCTACAAACCCACGGCTGAATCAAAGATCTGATCAAATGGGTGAGATTCAAAACAGAAGAAATCACTACCCATGTCGCCAATCCACACAGAAACGTCACCTGCCAAGTGGGCACAAATTCCATCCCCTCTCTCCCCTTTACCTCAAATTACTCAATCGCCACAAAATCACAAACCCTAGAAACAGGTTAGGTCAGAAATCATGGCTAGCCATTGACAATCAATGACCCGAATTGGGACCATTAATTCACGTCACGTGTTTCATAAAAGGGTGATATTAGTGGTCCAAAATCAATGGAGAAGATACAAAAAGGTGGAAAAAAGAAAAGTGAAATGTGGGTGGAAATGTGGTGGCGGCGACGAGGAGGCAGCAGCGGTGGTGGGTGAGATCCGGCGGCGGAGGTGACGGTGGCATGGTTTTGGTGCGGCGGTTGAATGTGGGGTGTGGATAGTGTGATGAGATATTTGGGGACCGTTATTATTAGGGCAAACCGACGTGTGATTATTAACTAATTAAGGAGTACAGTATATGTTAAAAAGCAAAACCAACCAATAACAGCTATTTGATATTTTTTTTTTTTTTTTTATCTCGAAAACAGATAAAACAAAAAAAATTTTGATTTTTATAATCAAAAATAAAAAATAGGAAACCGATGATATCATCCCTTGAGTTTATGATATGACAAAGATGATATCAAAACATAAGATTAGAGTCTAGGTTAATCTGGATAAGATTAAGTATAAGTGTATATAGAATTTTAGTAAATCTCGCCTCATATATTTTTATTTACTCTTTTGCATTAATTTTTATATGTATTTCAGATTTTATTATTATAGCATGTTGTACTCATCCGCGTTGTTGTTTGAAAGCTATTATTTCTAACAAACTTATCTAAAAAAGAACAAAACAAATAAAAGTTCCAAAAGAACGTGGAAGTCGTGAACAGTTATTTACTTGAATTAATCAATATTTTTTTAAAAAAAATCTTGCTAAAAACTAGGATTAATTGTTTCTTTTATACTAATAATAGATACTTCTATCCAAAAAATCAGGAGGGGTCGACCCTTCCCACCTTATGCTCCCTCCATTACTGGTGTTAGATACAGACGGACTCTGATATGTATTTATAATTTTGAATGTAAATGTAAAAGTTTAATTTTATACTCATTATATTTTAAATTGTTATATTTTTATCTACTCTTTTACGTTAACTTTTATATGTATTCCATATTTCATTATCATAGTATGTTGCACTGATACGCGCTGTTGTTTGAGAGCTTTTATGTAGGTCATGGACATGTTGGAAGGATGTATAGACATGAGGCAAAATGTGAGCTTTGTTTTTAGAGCAAGTAAATTTATTTTTTTTGAATTATTATTTATTAAATCAACTTCTTTGACAGATTTTATTGATATTTGTTGTTTGTTTTTCACATATATATCATTACAATTGTGCATGATCTTTATTGATCGAGACATGAGATTACATAGCTTGTGAGTGAGGGGTGGAAGCTGAAGACGAAGCTTCAGTCCAAGGACATTAAATTCAAACTGAAGGCTATATTTGCTGTGGACGAGAAGGGAGCTTGAGTTGATGATGCTATGTTGAAAGTCACTTCACTCCACGCCTGTCACCTCACTTCACGCCTGGCATGACTTCACACATCTCACTCTTCACGTCGGGGGGCGCCTACTTCACGCTTCACGCTTGAAGGCGACAAGCAAAGTCACGCCTAATTTACAAAAGCTATATATATATATATAGATTAGGGATGGAGATTGTTTTTGATATGTACAATACATATTTGATTTACAATACATCTCAAAAATCCTTCATCTCAAAACTTTACATGGTATCAGAATAAGGTTTTTAAAAAAAAACTGGATCTACGCCGCCGATATCAAGACTCGAGATATTGCTCGGTCCCTTCACTTCCTCGGTCTCTTCGGCTTGTTTCTCTTTCGACAACAAATATTGCTCGGAGAGAAAAAGGGGATTTTGGTCGGCGACTTCCATCATCGAGCGAGCTACATTGGTGAGGAAGAGATCGGCGCGGCAAGGTGGAGAGGAGACGGCGACGGATCTGTGAGGAGAGAAAAGAGGAGCAGTGCCCCAGTTTATGTGACCTAAGTTGTGTGAAATGAGGGTGTAGACACGACCAATTGGAGCATAGTGGCAGCTTGTTTTATTGGGGCTTAGTCCGCAGTGGGCCTTCGATCCTGCACTACTACTTAGGCCTTACATTTCTGAATCAAGTGAATGTTAACAAAAGGGTGCTCGTTGGGCTTGGGCTTTCAGTTTATGGGTCTCTGTTTGTCATACACAATCCCTTTCAATCATGTCAGAGATTGAATTAAGCTTAGGCCTCACATAATTGGAGCCCGAGACCAGTTAACCTTCATCTCACCATCAAGTCCAGTTCGGCCCTAACTCGTCGGGTCGACTGTAACGTTTCTAAATCATGTCAGAGGATAACAAAGGGACCGTCCATATCTTTTTTTCGCTATTTCCATTCACAACCGAACAGTACAATCAACTCTTAGCACTCATCAATCCTAATGCAGCCCAGGCTGATCCTTCGGTCCAGCTAACCTATTCGACCCAGTAATCGTTGGATTATAGACAGTGGTGCATCGGATCACATGACACCGTTTTGAGTGGAATTTGAGTTTCAAAAGTCATACGAATCAATCAATTGGTATGTCAAATGGGTCGATTGTACCTGCTTCACATATGGGCCGAATTAAATTAGAGCCAGATTTAGAATTACATAAAGCCTTATGTGTTTATTTTTCTACACATAATTTGATATTTAGGAGTAAGCTAAAAAAAATATGCTGTAATTTTTTTCTAAAATTCTGTGTATTTCAGGACCTGTTAATAAAGAAGACGATTAGAATGGGTGAGGAAAGAGATGGACGATATTACTTCAACGAGCGTAGAAAATTAGCTTCTTACTCCAACCATAAAAAATAATTACCTTTAGATTTATGGGATAAGTGTTTATGACATTCACCTAAGCGTCCGCCTGATTAGTCTTTTAGAAAGTATTGATATTCCTTTTGAAAATAATAATTTTTGTTGCTTAGTTTGTCATTTAGCCAAACTTGTTAGGAAATCTCTTCCAATTAGTACCAAAGAAAATATTTCTTCTTTTGATTTAATTGATTGTGATAATTGGGAAGGATATTCTATCCATTTTCATAACGGGACAAGATATTTTTTAACTATTGTGGATGATCATATTAGATACACCTGGGCCTATTTAATAAAAAATAAATCTGAAACACAATCCTGTTTGAAAGCCTTTTATGCCATGACAAAGACACAATTTTTTTCCAAAATAAAAAAAATCAGATCTGATAATACACCCGAACTGTTATCCATTGAAATACTATTCTTTTTCAGTGCAAATGGCATTCTTCATGAAACTATCTGTGTCAATACTCCACAATAAAGCGGGATAGCTGAGCGAAAACACAGACATTTATTAGAGGTAACTTGCTCCTTTTGTTTCCAATTAGGTCTATCAAAGATATTTTGTGTAGAGTGCATCCTCACTCCTATCTACCTTATTAATTGTCTGCCTAACAAAATTCTCAATAATAAATCACCTCTAGAAATGTTATTCCATAAAAAACCATCTTACATATACACATTCGAATCTTTGGTTGTCTTTGCTATGTGCACACTTTCAATTCAGATAAATTTGGACCCATGACAAAAAAATATGTATTTGTAGGTTATTCACCAGGCAAAAAAAGCTATAGAGTTTTTGATTCGAAGAAAAATATTTTTATTATAATTTGTGATGTCATATTTTATTAATTTTTTTTCCTTACAAAAATTTATCTCAAAATTCATCACAAAATTTTTCTTCTTTATCTCAAAATCCACCACAAAAATTTTCTTCTTTATCCCAAAATACACTATAAAATTTTCTTTCTTTATCCCAAATGAGCCCTTAGTTGGCTCAGCCCGATTCGTTCCTGGACTCATAACTTTGGCTCATCCAGCTAGCCCTGTCGCCAGAGCCAGCCCAGCCTCCGTTGCCTTCAGCCCAAGACGCGTCACCACAAATCGATCCAGTCGAAAACCATAAGGCTTTTCTCACCACTATCACTACGGCGGTCGACCCCTCCAACTTCTCTGTCGTCGTCCAACATCCAGAATGGCTGCCGCCATGCAAGCCGAACTCCAGGCTCTTGAAGAAAATAACTCATGGACTCTTACGCCCTTGCCACCACACAAATGGACCATCGGCTGCAAATGAGTCTACAAAAACAAGTACCTGGCCGACAACAACATTAAAAGGGTATAAGGCACGGCTGATAGCCAAAGATTTTATCCAACAAGAGGACATTGATTACGAGGAGACTTTCACACCCGTCGTCAAAGCTCATCTTCGTGCGCTGCCTACTTGTCCTAGCCACCACCAAGGGCTGGGCCCTCCATCAGATGGACGTTAACAATGCTTTCTGTAGGGTGATCTGGACAAAGAGGTTTATATGCACTTGCCCCCGGATTACGTGCACTAGGGTTCGAAACATACGCGGTCGGTCTGCCGGCTAAACAAATCCATCTACGGTCTAAAGCAGGCATCGCGTAATTGGTGCACAAAGGTTTCTAGTGGTCTCTAGTTTTTTTGGTTTAGCGAGTCGGCTAGTGACCATTCTTTGTTCGTTATTACATGGGGTTTACATATTACCCTAGTAATAATCTACGTCGATGACATGATCATTACAGGTAGTGATCTGACACATATTGAGTAAGTCAAGGCCTTTATTCCCTCCAAATTTCGGATTAAAGATTTGGGTAAGGTGAAATATTTCTTAGGGATCGAAGTTACACGTTTGCGTACGAGTATTTTCTTATCTCAACGGAATTACACCCTAGACATTCTGAAGGAGGTCGGCTATCTTGGGGTCAAACGAATCGATTTTCCTATGGAGGAAAAATCGCCACTGATGGTCCGTCACTCAAGGACCCTGGCATATATCGGTGCTTGGTTGGGTGTCGATCTATCTGATTATTACCCGACCTGAGATAACCTTTGCGTTAACACTCTAAGTAAGTTTATGCACTCGCCTCACCAGCCACACATGGATGCCGCACTCCGAATCCTCCGATACCTCAAGTCTACGCTTGGCAAATATATATTCTTTTACGTGCTGACAATACACTTCAGCTTAGTGCCTTCTGCTATTCTGATTGGGCATCTTGTCCCACTACCCGTCGATCAATTACATGCTATTGCACGTTTTTGGGAGATAGTCCTATCTCCTGACGTACCAAGAAATAGAGCACTATTTCACGCTCTTCTCCTGAGGCAGAGTATTGGGGCATGGCCGTGGCTACCTGTGAACTTCTCTGACTACGGACCCTGTTGGGTGACATGGGCGTTGCCCATCCACAGCCCATGCTACTTTACTGCAATAATCAATCTGTCATCCATATTGCTACCAACTCTGTGTTTCATAAGCAGCAATCAATGTCACCAAACACATTGAGATTGACTATCACATTGTTCGTGAACGAATCCAAGCTGGTGACATTCGGACTAGGCACATTCACACCAATGATCAACGGACTGATATTTTTATCAAGGCTTTGGGTCGGGCCTAATTTTTTTCTCTGTTTTGCAAGTTGGGTGTTTTCGACTTACATAGCCCAACTTGAGTGGGGTGTGTTAAAAGTCACATCACTCCACGCCTGGCATGACTTCACACATCTCACTCTTCACGCCTAGAGGCGTCTGCTTCATGCTTCACGCCTGGAGACGCCTAAGCAAAGTCACGCCTGATTTACAGAAGCTGTATATATAGATTAGGGATGGAGATTGTTTTGGATATGTACAATACACATTTGATTTACAATACATCTCAAAAATCCTTCATCTCAAAAGTTTATATACTACATATAAGGCGCTTATGGTCAAGTGCCGTAGTCCGTTGTTCCTTATTCGATAATATCAAACACAAGATAACAAAAGCAAATGGGTTGAGAAGCATACGCAAGGATAACAGTTTTTGATAGCAAGAAGATGAGTAAGTAACTTTTTGTTATATTTGATGTATACTCAATTTCTTCGAATATTATTATGGAAAGTATTTATATTATTATATTCATTTGTATCCAGGAAGAGAAGTTAAAGAAAAAGCTACAAGAGCATGAAATCTTTGAAGAGATGCATAAGAAGAAAGACCATGTAGCGAATTTCTATGATGAGCTCGAGTTTTGTGATAACAGAGTTAAGGGAGTGACTATAATTCATTTCTTTTATATTTTTTTTAACAATCAAATTCACTTGTTTTAGTTTTATTTATTCTTTGAAACTATCTTACTTATATTTTTTAGATTGTTATTTTTTGTGATACAACAC
>LIEC01008293.1:0-63667 GCA_001925005.1 Drosera capensis | reverse complement strand
GGACGGGAACTAATAACATAAGAGAAAGCGAATGACAAAAAAACAACAGGTACAACGCATGAAGATCAACAAGAGTAGTTATGATGGGTACTTACCAATACCCAGCCCACGATATGGAGCTAAAACACCCAGGGTCATGATGTACAGCCGAACAGCACCATCTTCTCTCTTCTCAAAACGGCATGCTATAGCCCCAACACATATGTCACTGTAATAGGCTGAAGAAATAAGGAAAGCACCAATCAAATTCAAGACTTCCTGACAACTATTGCTTGAGACCATGACTACATCCTCAGGACACACAGGACGACCAGACTAAATTAGAAGGCAGACCATCCAGCAAATATGCTTTTAAGTGGTTGTCTTGTGCAATCTATATAGTACAGGGCTTATAATGCCTTATTCTGTAAGCTATTTTAGCAACATTACAAAAGCTAATTCATATCCATGCCGTTTTGATGAAATGAATATCTGAAGGCTCTTTGAGAGAGAAAACAACTGGAACAAGGGAAGCAATTTAATATCTTCTGAATTCAAAATCGAGTCAATGTTCCTGATGGCCCTAAAAAACGTTCCTTGTCAATAAGTAGAATCAGAATGTAACAGGAGGAAGAAATAATTATACAACTTCTTTGTTATGGATGTTTTGAATATATAACCTCCTTGTTCATCTATGATAAACCCAGCAAGGTAAAGAAAAATATAATTATACTCTTCTTCTTTTTAGCTTGGTATTTCTGCCATATTCCTAAAGATACTTAAACTGTTGAGCAATCTGATGAAAGATAATGATTGTAGATAGAGAAGCACAGACAAAACACAAATCAGCTTGTATTCTCCAAAATGAGCTAAGAAGCCTTTAAGTAAAGACCTCATACTTGTATAATCTAGCAATCTCCAAAAACCATTCAGAAACTTAGACCAGGCAAATCTACCTTTTCTGCTGCAATCTTCTTACACAGGTTATGAACTACTCGTCTCTCTCAGATATCCCTATAACATCCTATCTAGCCAAGAGTGCACCTTGAATTGATTCGAAAAGAATAAATAGGCTGATGCTAAATCTGACACATGCATGGTAGCCGATACAATGTCATCAGTTGGATAAGGAATTCAGATAAAAAAGGCCAGCTACTAAATCCCCAAAACTCTACACCTGATAATTTGATATACCTCAGTACATATAAAATACAAGAGCTAGAGTTATGGTTGAATATTAATGGTCATCAATGTAAGAAAAACGGTAGTACGTAGCTCTTCATGCCACAAGATCCTATCTGCAACGAACTCCACCCAAGTATACTGAAAAGATATCAACATGTTGACTGATAAATCAGAGGATAACAAACTTCAGTGAACTAAAATATTGAGAAGCATTTATTAAAAATAAATAAATATTGAGGATCTGAAAGCAGTAACATTAAATCCTATTTCCATGTGGCACAATATAATTAAGATTTTAAGCTATTTGTTGTGTTAAAACAATGGAACTTTGGAAATTATTTCCAGTGGTTAAACCAGCTCTACGATACAAATTATATTACCTTTGGGTTCAGTTACTGCAACCAAATTATATTATAAACTGCAACCAAAAGGCTAAAACATTCTCGGAGGCATGAATATCGGAAGCAAATGCAGATTGAGAACCGGGATAGAATTGGCCAAATTTAGCCAATACCATCCAAAATGATGAAGTGCATGATGCAATTCACCACAAACGTCAGCTATATGGTAAGTTTACTCAAACGGAACTTCGTGGAGTTAAACTATTCATTCGCGTAGCCCGGCAATGTAATTCAGCACTGCAAGATCCATGAATATTGCTCGTATCCATGAAAACCCTAGACCCACCGAAAACCCCAAACAACACATCATCCACAAACCCTAACCCAACAAACACAACACTCATACAATGGGAAAAAAAAAACCACCACCCATCAATCACAGCAACAAGGAAGAGAGAACCGAATAGGATACCCAATTTGGTGAAATCCCCGGCGGCGAGGGCGTCGGAGTAATACTTGTCATTATATCGAACGGGAAAGAGAGCGACGTTGAGCTTCTTAAGCTGCATTATGTTCTTGTCTCTCACTCCGTCCAGCGATATCGACACCGCTTTCCCTGCCCCCATTTCAACTCTTCCTCTGCCAGCGATTAATGGCAGTTCAGGCGCAGAAGAGAGAGAGGGAAGGAGGAGAGCTGTCTGATTATGGGGTTTGTGAAGTGAGGGGAGGGTGGAGGAAGAGAGTAGTACGGTGGATGGTCGAAGGCGGACGGAGAGCGGCGGCGGGGGAAGGAGACGGGAATGAATCCGAAGCGCGGTAGTGTTTACCGAGTGGTCGGAGCCACAACTAGAAAATTATGTAATCCGGCTTGCAACACATGGGACAGTTCGACATATTTGTCGATTGTGAATATTTAATCAGATGTTAGGTATCAGTGGCACGATCCTATCAAATTTGAAAATTTTATTTTAAATTATAATAATTTTTTGAGTTGTACATTTCAATTATGAGATAATGATGAAAATTTTTATTTTTTGCAAGCATAATATATCAAGATTTTTTTTTTTTTTTTTCTCAAAGGACTTGTTTCAAAGATGATGTATCGTATTGATTAGGCATATTGGGGGATCCATCAATCTCTTTTAGAGACTAAATACTCTTCTTTGAAGTATCATATAGTTTTTTTTTTCTTTTCATTGGAATTGTGTCATTTACATCAATAGATCTTCAGCCTTTTTTACGTATTCTTTTATAGCTTTAACTACATATCCATCTTCTGAAATCTCAATCCTTGCTGGGACATTCATCGCAGATATACGAGATTTTGTACCTTCTTTGCATCAACAAATACATCAGGCACTTCATTCGCAATTCTTTGCTTGTCAAGAATCGTATGGACTTCAAGTTCAGTTTTACTTGTGCGAGGATCGAGATATGACAACGTTAAACCCCTCGAAGTTAAATCCTCTTGATCCTTGGACATAGTCTTTGTTTTGTTTTTAATCTTTCCCCCTAATATCGAGAAGACTGTTTCATCAAACCGACAATTAGAAAATCTCGTTGCGAACAGGTCTACCATTAGGGATTCGAGATACCTGATAATAGATGGATAGTTATATCCCACATATATTCCGAACTTTCATTGTGGATCCATTTTGGTCCATTGTGGGGGTGCAATAGAAATATAAACTATATAATCAAAAACCCTTACATGAAAATGTCAGGCTCATGACTATACACTAATTGATATGGTGAATATTGGTATTGCGTAGAAGGTCTTAGTTTAATAAGTGATGTTGCATACAATATAGCATATCCGCAAGCGTTTATTGGCAGTTTTGTTTTAAACAGCATAAAACATGCAATATAGCATGTCCCCAAGACCAACCGCTCATTTTGCTCTTCAACAATTAGAAGAGCATTCATTAAATCAGAGAACTTTTTAAGGTCCCTGATGCAATGTCGGAAGCGTCTTATCAATCATTTACGCATCATCGATAACCACCCCGCATAGCCTCAATTCAGACTTGAACTTGTGGATTATGAAGTTATAGGTTGTGACATCCTTGACATCTTGAAACCTTAAATTATTCCAAGCATATTGTGCCCTTGGAAGTAGAACATATGGCAAGCGATGAAAATGCTCCTTAAGGATTTCCACATATAAAAAAAATCTTTTTCCGTAAAAAACTCGTCCCTCATATTTTCATGAAGGTAACGACGGAGAATGCTTGTGGCTTTAACTCTTTCTTGGTGTTTCCTTACTCTTAGTTTTCAATTGTATGCTTGAGATTTTTCTCCACAATCCAACTTCCAAGAAAGGTAGTTGTTCCCATTAACATTGACAGATGTGAATTTTAACGATATATCTAAGAATAACATATTTAAAAGATATGTTTTATAATAGATTATTGTAATTGAAGATACAAAAGAATAAATGATGGTTTAACCGTCCGAGTTCAAAAGCAATAATGGAATGCCTAAGGAAAAGACATCATAGATACATTTTTCTCTACAAGATGCATTTTTGTATCTAGCTTTCAAGAAAGGTAGTTGTTACTATTGATATTGACAGACGTGAATTTTAACGATATATCTGGGAATAACAGATTTAAAAAATATAAGCTTTCTAATAGATTATTGTAATTGAAGATAAACAAGAATAAATGACGGCTTAACCATCCGAGTTCAAAAACAATAATGAAAATGTCTAAGGAAATTAAGAGGTCGACTGAACTGTCCCTAGTTAGCATAATTACAAAGAAGGCTTTATATACGATCGGTGATTAATAGCTAATAGGTCGGTTGTGTTATCCCTAGTTAGCATAGTAAATATGACGTCGCAAACGACTGTTGGTTAATAATTAGTAGGTCAGCTGTGTCGTCCCTAGTTCGATTTGCCTTATGAAGAGAAATACTCAAGAGGAAATATTTGCTACTAAAATCGTTGGAGTTTCTTCCTATCTTCTCGTTCATAAAAAATCGTAAAAGTTCTCCGATCATAACCTTGTTTCTAGCTCCTTCAATCCTGGTTCTCATTGTGGTACAAGTCCCGGCATCCTCTTTCTTGTCTTAAATCTTCTTCTAGGATTGCTGAGGCATCTTTCCAGGTAGATCCTATTCAACAAAAACCAGCCACGCTTGTGCAAACTCGTGTTGACATCCTTGTAGAATCACTTCCATACCTTCAAAAATTTCGTGGTAAAACCATTGTTGTCAAGTATGGTGGCGCTATCATGAAATCCCAGTCACTCTAAGCTTCGGTCATCAATGATTTGGTTTTGTTGTCTTGCATCGATATTCGCCCTGTCTTCGTCTATGGAGGAGGTCCTGAGATAAACTTATGGTTGGAGAAGATTAGCCTGGAAACCTACTTTTTCAATGGACTTCGTGTCACGAACTAATCTACAATGGAGTTCAAACATGAGATCATGAAACTATCACAATCACAAATGATCCAAATTGACACCCTTCCACTATGCTACTACGCTAGGTGATGCTCAAACGAGGGAAGTATATTGTATATACTTTTTTCGGATTTTAAACCATAGAATTAGATTTAAACAAAATCATTAATCAAGTTAAACAAGATTATTTAGTGAGTGACTCTAGGTAGTAGTTCTCATGTCAATAAACGTTTCCAACACTATATAAATCTTGAACCACAAAAACAGTTTAACTCAAGATCACTGACTCCATAGAATCCCGTCAAATTCTTCTCAATTCTAGGATTTCTCTATTTCGATTTAGGTCAAAATCTTCGGTCTTCACCCTCGATTTTATCAGCCGATTCTCAACAAATTTGAGACTTTGAAGGTGTAAGAATCCGAAAAATTTCGTAAAATTTAGTTTCACGATAATTAACATGAATTATAAACTATTATACATTATAATTTATTTTATGGGGTGGTTAAAAGGTTTGTTTGACGACATAATAGAGAAAAAATACAAAATATGGATGAAATTCAATCCTAATATGTAAATACGTGAAAATATGATCATAATACGAAAATAGCGTATTTACACGAAAATGACCTAAATCTAATTTTGATACTTATTTTTCTTTGTGTCAATTTCTATTCCACTTAAATTAAATTAATTATCCACTAATTATTCACTAAATATCCACTTGCACTATTTCAATTGATTTAGTTTTCTATAAATAAAAGCTTTTTTCTTCTTGAAAATTCCTTATAAACACAAAATAAAACACTTCTTACCATGCAATATTAAATTTAAGCGAGAGAAAAAAAGAAGGAGAAGTTTAAGGTGAAAAGAAGAAGCTAGGTCGTAAGACGAGTACGGCGAAGATCTTTCACCTTTATTAAAAGAATATGATCACCTTAATTAGAAAATTTGTGGAAAATTATACACTCTATGCTAGGTGGTATGTTGAAAAATCTATAATATAAATTAATGAATGTGTATAATCATGTTTATAATATATTTTATAATTAAAATCTGTCTGTATATATTCAACAACTAACCGCATAAATTTTTTAACTTATAATATAAATTTTTTAATCTACAGTTTGCGGACTTTTACAGCACCAACAATATGTCCTTTTAATTTTCTTTGTTTCCAAATAGGATATCGTTTTTGACATTTAAAATGTTTTGAAATATAGCATGATATCACTTAAAAAGAATTGACAAGTTATAACAAATTGATATTAACTTTTAATTGCCCTTATATATGTATCATAATAACATTACCCATTATAGTTTTACACTTGAAGTTTTGTTACATTTCTAGTTCAGGCTGATATATCATGTATGAGATAACTTGTGGCAGTTTGACTCTCGTGTTTTTTGAAACGAAGTTTGATTCATGTTGTTATATGAGTATACATTGTATAGAGATAATTTGGCGTTAAACGTTATTGATTGTTTAAATTGGAAACTTTAACCTTATGTTAAATTTTTTTTTATCATTTCATTTGATTAGATAACAAAGCTCGTTAAATACATATATAATAGTGAAAAAAATATATGTTATAATTTATTTGGAATGAAAAATATCAATTACTGTCTGCATCCTATAAAAAAGCACTTGTTTAATTTAAATATCCCATAAAAATTACTCTCTATATCCCATGAAAAGTGCAACTAGACTTTGCATGCGTGTCGATACAAAATTTGACTCGCGTTCAACGACGATCAAAAATGGTTTTTTTTTGTAAATTTATCGTGAAACATCAATGATTATATAAATTACATATTTTAATCTAATATATATTGTGGGACGATCAGACATGATTTGAAATGAAAATGAGACTTATATTTATACATATAAAATAATACAAAACACGTATCTGTTGTATTTTTTGTGGGGCGAAAGAAGTATAATTTTTCATATTCTGTAATTTTTTTCTACAAAACTATCAAAACATATATATTTTAATACTTTATATTACATCAACTTAACTCTTTTTTTTTGTGTGACTTCTCTCTCACAACACTAAAATGATATAAATGTCATTACTCATAAAATTTAGCATATTCATAAATTATTGTGATTATCAATCCATTACATTTATTGTGAGACGGAGGACGTAGCAAATATACGTGGGTAATATTTGTAATATGTATTAATTTCATCTTATAATTCTTACAACACTTACGTATTTTTATTATTTTATATGCATAAATACAAATCTCGTTTTTATATCAAATCATATTTATCGCCCCGCAACATATATTAGATTGAAGTAAATAATTTATATAATCATCAATATTTTACGATAAATATTTAAAAAATTATGTTTAATAATCATTATACGTATATGAAACATCGACACAGGTATATATATATATATATATATATATATATTAAAAAACGAATACTGAGAGGAAATATCTTCGTTTTGAACACTGATTGCAGCCTTTCTGGAAGTTGGAAAGGAAAGTGGTTCAAGACGACAAGATACATACAATAATCGTATTAAAACAATTAGTTTGCTCGATAGCTATGTTCTGTTGAATGGTGATGGCTTCAACAATACGGGTCTCAGGTGCAAACAAAAAGACATGCACAAATGTCAACACATGCTAGGGCCCCACCTACGCACCGTTTCGAAACGTCAGGTAATTAAACCGAGAATCAAGAACTTCGTTACGGAGACCCTCTAATCCAACCCCCCCCCCCCCCCCCCCCCCCCCCAATCCTCACCCTCTTCATCGAAATTACAAATTATATCTCCCAATCTCACATCACATATTTTAATCAACCCAACTAATATTCAAGACTCCCTTTTTTTTATGTCTGAGGGATAGTTATGAAAATAAGAAGAAGAAAAAAAAAAGAGGAGTTTGTACTGTTTGAAGAGGATGATTAGTGCTCCTCCCCTCATATCTGACTTGGTAACATCGTGTAGAATAAGTTCAAGAGTTGTTTATATTCAATACCATTTTTTAGGACTTGGATTGGATCACCTGCAGTATGCAAAATGTTACAGCACGATACAACTCCTTTCCCCCCATATAAAAAGGAAAAAAAAATACATTTAAAAACTCTGGAAAAAAAAATTAAACCTTAAAAACAAATAAAAACTACAAAAAAATGAATAAAAAAACACTATAAAAAAATTTAAACCCATAAAAATAACCTATCCTAAAATAAAATACACTAAAAACAAACACCAACCTCCCACCAAATCTTGACCAAATAAAGATGATGCAGTGCATCTTGCTGTTTGAGGAAGTAAAATCTAGCTTTCATTTTTTATATATAATATTTTTTATTTAAAATATTTCAAAATATAAATATATTATATTTAATAATTTTTTATATAAAAATAACCATTATTTAATATAATATAATTATAATTTTTTTTCATAGTTATTATAATAAATTTCAACATCGTAAATTTTTTCATTATTTATATTTTGACATGAAGTTAGTACATCACTTCGATCAACCTCAAAACACGGACAAACAAGATTAAGAACCGTCCTTCGATGGACCATCCTTTCATTGCTTTTCTTCTTGTTCTTACACTTGGCTTGTACTAACACGCCATTGTACTTCCTCGATTTCCACTCAACAAACACACCACACAGCACTATATAAACTCAAAATCAACCAATGATCAAAGAAACCAACAAAATCAACAAAAATCAGTTCATCCATGGCGATCGCTGCCCCTCGCTGCTGCTTCCTCGCTCAACCTCCTCCCTCGTCCGACTCCAATCCATCCAAATCCTCGATCAAGACCACAACTCTCCCGATCAAGTAACTAAACCGCCAATTTCACAACTCAAATGATCTCATTCGAATTTTCGATCAATCAACTCATATTGATCAATCTAATATCCAAATTCTTGTGTGTGTGTTATCTCAGGGATCGCGTTCGATCATCATCGTGGAAGAGCAGGTGCGTGATGGTGATGGCGTGCACAGTGATCGGATTCGAGATCGGCAGCGAAGGATACGCGACGGCGATGGCAGAGGAGGCGGTGATGATGCCGGTGGAGTCGAGGAAGGAGGGGGCGCGGTGGAGTAGCAGGAGCAGTTGTCCGGCGTGGAATGTGAAGGGATATGAGATTGTTGTGCCGGAGAACTTGCCGAGACCGGCTGCGAAGAGGCGGTGGGAGGCGGTCGGGGATCGAGGGAAGACTCCGGCGAGTTCTGTTGCGACGAGTGAGGGGACGACGAAGGGGAGTTATGGTTGCTTTTCGTTGTAAATGGTTAATCAGGATTTGTACAGTTGATCGATATGAAATGTACATATATCCCGATGCGTTGAATTGGTCATGCTTTCATGTGTTAACGGAAGGCACGATGAATATCAAAGGAAAGGTGCGTTGGAAGGAAAGATTTCAGAGTAGTTGTTCCCATTGTCCGGGATTATTGATATATTAAAGATATTAAACTCATATTAAAATTTGAATAAGATCTGTAATAATATAAATAAATCGTGGATTTTTTTTTTTCGGACGACGATGAAACAACCGAGTTCAAAAATGGATATATGATTCTTGATTACGGTATGAAGTGATCAAAGAAATAGCGGCCTATAATTATCGACATAACTCACCCATTCAAGGCCACTCAAAAATACTCCCGTAATCAATTGTATGGTATGGATGATGCACAAGTGCTGTATATCTGTGCCAAACTATAGTGCACATAAATATAATCTACGGTACCAAATAATATCATCAGATATACGGGCAATGTGCAAATAACACTACTCCCTAGAGCTCAAGTGATTTAGCAGTACAAAAGTAGTGCGTTGGTACAGCCAAACAAGAGAAAACTGAAGAAGTATCTTGGTGTACTACACTAAACAAGCAGTACTACCATCTTGCCTCGTGTACTTTTTTTCCTGGTGCAATTTTGAAACCCATGACTTTGCATCCAGAACGAACAATGGGCTGGCTTTGGATCACCTATTTTCAAGCAAAATGTTACTAGGCTTGGGCTTGGTCTGGTTTACTCAGACTTCGGGCTTGGATTGGGCCTGCATATTATGTGTCCTATGGTTTCACACAAAACCCAAGTTTCAACTTCGTCTTTCTTGGCTACGAAACACGCAATTTGAATACTTCTGCAACGGGTGAGAAAAATAAATCGAAAATCCGAAAACTGAGATTAACCCAACCGAAAATTTGACTTGGTTCGATTCTTTCGCCTTTCGATTTTTCGATTTTAGGGTTTTCGGCTAAATTCAATTTCGGTTTTCGTTTTTAGTTTGATATGTTTTTCGGTAAATCGAATAACCAAATTTTATGATTTTTTTTATAATGAATATTCAGGAAGTACATTCCATTTTTTAAAATACCAACATGTATTTTTCTGAAATTTAAATATTAATTTTAATTCTATTTATTTTGAAATTTTAATCCTGATTTATTATGCTAAGATATACTTTTTTCAAGTTCGGTTATTTTATTTCATATTTGGATAAAAACCGAAAATCGAATTTTATTTCGATTTGATTTCGATTTTCAATTTTTAAAAAATCAAACTAATTAGATTTTTACCGAATTCTCACCCCTACTTTCTTCATTTCATTCAAATTGTATCATCGCCTTATTATATAATAAGTATTTTGCAAAATTTTTTTTTTCCTTATGAAATGATGTTTTATCAATCTCTGACATATATATGATTAAAATATATAAATTAAGCTATCACTGTTACATGATAAATTTGTATGAGCAAAAATTAACAACATGGGTCAAAATTTACCTCAAAAAATATGAAAGCCAAATGATTGAAATTAAAATGGGATGGAGGGAGTAATTTTTCTTTTTTTATTTTTTTTTCTAACAATGTATTTCTTCCCATATTTATTTTTATAAAGTATATATACCTTTCATGATTCAATACCTATGACAACAAAGTTTCATTATCGTATCAAATAATATTTGATCGTCTCATGTTATATGTATGATTAAAATACGTAATTTAATTTATCATTTAACACTTCATAATAAATTTGTTTAAAAAACTTGTTCGAGTGTCCTAGGACACATGTCAAATTAACTTTGCCTCGATGATGACGGAAATCTAAACATTGCAAACTATGTATGAGGAAGTAATAGAATTACACCGTCAGTTCAAAGGTAATGTAAAAAAGTTAAACAATTAATACTAATATTTCACCATAATTTGATTAAAAATCATGGTTTATCATGTTATGATCTGAATCAAAGTTCGTATTGACATGTATATGACAAAACCCCTGTATCTATATTAAGATGGAGAAAATACAACATAACTTCCATTGGAGATGACTCTCTGATTCTTGACTTTTTATTTTTGATGTGATCCTTTATTAGGAAAAATAACATTTAATTCCAGTGAAGTATTGAGCTGTGACACATGACCCCTTCAAGTTTAAAAATAAGCCTTAAACTTTTCTAACGTAAAAAAAAAAAAAACACACATTATTTTGACACAAAACCAAATTTAAAAAGTTCACAAAAATGCTATTTCCATATTCTTTGTTAATTTTAAAAGAAAATCGTATTATTTTGTTGAAAATTTGGGTTTTGAACACGAGATTGACTAATGTTTGACCTAGAATTTGAGCGGGATACAATTGTCGAATTGAAATGTATTTGTGATTAGAATCTACGTTGCGTGTAGATCAATATGATATATTTATATTGTCAAACCCCATATCTAGTGAATGAAAATTTAATGCCTGAATATTATCATTTGATATGGTCTTTAGGTACATTAAGTAAGATTTTGAGAGAATTACCAATAAGTTAGAATAAGTCATACAATAGATTTTTTTTTATCAATCAGTCACCATCATAAATATATCTTGATTTATATTATTTTGATTTAGGAAACAAAATATTTTATCAATCAATTACACTAACAAAAAAAGAAAAAAGAAAACAACAAAATCCTAATCTAATTCTTAAACAACAAAATCCCATTGCCGTCGTCATGGACAGTGCTTCGAATAGTGCATCCATCGTTGACGACAAATCCTAATTCTTGAAAAATTCTTTTTGACATTGTGTATCGTCGCCACCGACAGTGTATCCTAATAGGCTCTTGTCGTTGACGACAAATCCTAACTTTTAGACAACTATCGTCGTAATCCTGTCACCACCAGTGCTAAGTGCGTCCATCATTGACGGAAAATCCTAATTTTTGGATAACTCTCGCTGATATTCCTTTGTCATTGGAACGAGTAGTGCTCTTAACAGTGCATTCATAGTTGAGGATAAAGCAAATACAATACGTCGTCGTTATCCCATTGTCGTCTCATGGACGGTGCTCCCAACAATGTGTCCACCGTTGACGACAAATCCTAACTCTTCAAAAATTCTCTTTGACATCGTGTCGTCATCGTCACCATCGGTGCATCTCAATAGTGCTCTTGTGATTGACGACAAATCCTAACTTTTGGATAACTATCTTCGTAATTTTATCGTCGTCGTCATCAATATTGCTCCAGAGTGCATCCATCATTGACGATAAATCTTAACTTTTAGACAACTCTCGTTGTGATTTCTTCGTCGTCGCAATCAATAGTGCTCCCAACAGTGCATTCATAGTTGAGGATAAAACAAATACAGTACGTCCCTTTAGTTGACGATAAAATAATACGTACATCACCCTTGATAATATCAAGTACAGTACGTCCTTCATGGAAAACAGTGCGTTCTTTATGGTAAACAATATGTCTTTCATGGAAGATAGTGCATCACAAGTAAAGGATGAAGGATATCGACAACACTATTGGTGGTTGCATTAAGTGATGGAAGAAGATTATGGTGGTAGCAATGGAGTATCTTGTCCTCTTACCTTCATTCTTATGTCTTCCTCATCGTCGTGTACGCATCCGTCATTGATTTTGCCGTTGTCTTTTTATTATCTCTTATTCGTCTTTTTTAAAGATGAAAATCGCATCATTGTGAATCTTCCTCATCCTCGAGAGTCACATATGGTGGTCGAAGTTGGTTACGGGTGATGATGGTGGTAGTGAGCGATTATGATGATGAAATAATATCTATCAAAATATTTTATTAATTTTCAAAAATTTCCAAATCGTTTGAATCAAATTAAAATTTGAATCGTTTGAATAATTTTTTTTATAGATGTTAAATTAGATTAAGATGGAAAGTCCATCCAAAGGATGGAATGAACCATAAAGAAATATATTTTGGTTTGGGATATTTTTAAAAATCAACGTATTCTTTTTTAATAAATAAAAACAAAATGATAAATTATGAAATTGGAGATGATCTATTGATAAATAAGTTAAAAATAAGACCAATAGGTACTTTTACTAATATTTTTATGTTACTTACAAAATTATGAGGTGATATCTGATTCATTTGCCAAGTCAAATAAAATGTGTCATGTCATCATGCCATCTTAGGGAAATGATATATTGATTTCTACATATATAGTATCTCTATTTTTGAACAACACATAAACGTACATGTTCTTTCTCCCCAAAATCAACAAGTTATTTTTCGTTTTTATAAGGCATAATAAATTTATGGCTCTTCTTGCATTCAACGTTTCAAATCAATAAGTTTTCAAGAAGAGAGTTCAAGACATCCAAAAGGTAAGTTCGAAGCCCGAAATTTGAAGTGCTTCTATTTTGGGTTTTGTTGGTACCTGATCAAGCCAATCAATGGGCTAAAAGATTCAAAGTAAATCGAATTTTATTTCAGGTTTTTTTCGAATTATCAACCTTAACACAAAGTGAGTGGGCGACTATCTATTTTATGAGATCATGTTAAGTGTATGATCAAGAAGGGAGAGTATTTTATCATAAATGTCAACCCCACCATCCAAAAAAGTAAATTCATTTAGACCTTATTTTGTAGTCATTTTTGAGCTTTTCGTAAAATCCCTACTGACTTAAGCATCGAACTCGGTTTCCAACGGAAACACCTCGGGCTCGAGTTCGACCAACTGATTTCTTATTTTTGGTGTGTAGGCAGAGCGAGCACAAACCAAGGCCCAACAACAAAACTCCACCACGTAAATATCTAGGCTCACAACGCAGACCTATGTATCCGGTTTTCAACACAAATAGGTTTGTACTCGTTATATCTTGAAGGCGAATTCCATTACATCCGTGAGCACTTTGCAGGAAAACACTGTCTTAAAAATAATGAGCTCAATTAAAAATAAAGATTTGTTTCAATTGATTTTGCCCATATTCATTATTTTGTGATTCTCTATTTTGATCACAATTGTATCAACCCTAATTTTTTTGCAATATTATTTTGAATTGAAATATCATTTAGATGAGTTGATAATTGAATCATTTGTATGTTTTTAAAGTTTAAAAAAATTATATATCAATGTTAAATAATTTAAGGGGGTTTTATGTTTTTTTAGTTTGTAGAATTTTATACTACCAGTGTTCCCATTTGTCTACAATATTTTATTTACTTAGTATTTTTTTCGTTGCATAATATAAGCAATACTTATTTATTTGGGTCGTTCCAAAATAAATATAATATATCATATTTAATAATCTTTTCATATTAAAAAAATCAAAACAATCATCATTTTTTACAGTATATTTATTATTTTTTCTTATAACTATTATAATAAATCTCATTATCATAAAAAAATTTAATCAAATTCTATATAAATTCAACCGACTTATAAATTCACGTATCAAATTAAATTATTATTTAATTTTTGAAAGAAAGAGAGTATTTATATTTATCGGAGAAAGATTGAAAGAGCAAGTGAGAGACTGAGAGTACACCATGCAATGGTATTCGAGCACAAAGTTTGACCATATTGATTGTGAATTCATGTCATCAGAAGTGGGCTCCATCTATGCAAGGACCAAATGCATATATGTAGCTAAATCATTTGTCATAGATCTTCCCTTTCAGCTTCATAAAATACTCACTAGCTTGAGATATCCCAGTGTGCCGTCCACTGGTATCTTGCATCATCATAAATTGGAGCAAGTCAGCTGAGTCCATAGATTCCCACACTCCCGTTGGACTTTTTGGTGCATGCATGACGCTACAGCAACATGATAATTTCGTTCTGAGCTTTTAAATCCGAAGCAGACGAGATAAACACGGTTCCGTTAGTGTTACGAAGAACTCAGATCGACATTGCTCTACCATATGTGTTTCAGATACTACAGTCACAATCACGATTATGATGGACGTGCATGTTTATCTAACGAGAGAATCAGACTATGTTTTTGAACTTAGCGCTCGTGTCACAAACCAGACATTTGGGATCGATTACGTAACATCTAACTTCAAGTTATGTTAGGATGACGATATAGTTGTTGTGATATGCATGCGTAGCTAAATTTACTAATGCATGACACATTGTATGGCTTCTTGTCCCATCACTCCCTCACACACATCAATGTATTTATACTGTCACACCTCCTCCAGTAGTACTCCTGCCCTTCACCCTTCAGCTCAGCTGCATTCATTTTTTCCCGCCACACCATCACCAAGGCTCCATTTTGCAAACTCACCAATATGCAACCATCTTCACAAACTCAAACCCAAAACCCTTCACCTTCCCTTCAACACCTCCACCAAAAACTGTGCAAGGTGAATTCCCAGTGTGCTTTGAAGTGAATTCCCTTATGGGTTCTAAGAATGAAGCTCAAGAAGCAGCCCCCGCACAAGCACGGGCAAGGTACCTCGTAAACGACCCCATAATAGTCGGCGCGGGTCCCTCAGGACTAGCCACCTCGGCGTGTCTCTCGTCCCACGGAGTCCCGTCCCTTCTCCTGGAACGTAACGACTGCATCGCGTCCCTTTGGCAACAACGCACCTACGATCGTCTCGCACTCCATCTCCCGAAAAAGTTCTGCGAGCTTCCCTTGATGGGATTCCCTTCGGACTACCCCAAGTACCCGTCCCGGGACCAGTTCGTTTCCTACATGGAGGACTATGCGAAACAGTTCTGTGTTAAGGCCAGGTTCGGGCAGGATGTGAGGAGGGCGAGCTATATTGACAAGGCGGGGGTGTGGAGGGTCGAGACGGGGGATGGTTGGGTGTACAATTCGAAGTGGATGGTTGTGGCGACGGGGGAGAATGCGGAGTCGTGGCGGCCGGAGATCGAGGGGATGGAGAGGGTTGAGGGGAGCGTGATACATACGTGTGAGTATAAGTCAGGGGTAGGGTTTAAGGATCAGAGGGTTTTGGTTGTTGGGTGTGGGAATTCGGGCATGGAAGTTAGTTTGGATCTTTGTCGGCACAATGCCACGCCTCATATGGTCGTTAGGAACTCGGTGAGTCGATTTGACATATTTAATACCGATGTTTAATCTTGGTCTTGTTGTTTGGGAATGTTTCTTGGAGTATAAGAAAATAGTGTTTCTGCTACTGTAACAGTGATATGACTGTATATATTACCCCGTTCCAGACCTGTCCTTATGAGCACTTAGGTGGTAGTTGTTATATTGTCATGTGATTTTGGATTTTCTGGTGTTGATGTTTTTGGGTTCTGTGATGATAGGTGCATATTTTGCCTAGGGAGATGCTTGGGTTCTCAACGTTTGGGATTGCCATGGCATTGCTGAAATGGTTGCCTTTGAAGCTAGTAGACTGGCTGCTGCTGTTGATGGTTAGCTTCATGTTGGGGAGCACAGAGAAGATCGGAATTCCGAGGCCGAAGATTGGGCCGCTTGAACTGAAGTGTGCCGCCGGAAAGACCCCTGTTCTTGATGTAGAGGTTCTGTCTCTGATCAAATCAGGCAAAATCAAGGTGAGAATAGCAAACCTTAAGTGTCAACGCTGAAGAATCTGTTCATTGTTTGTACCAGTCCAAATTACGGTATAAGTAACCTGAATATCATTTGGTATCACGACGGGAATCTAATCCGTGAAAGTTGCTCTTAATTTTTCTGCAGTCAAATCTCTTTCATATATATATATATATGAAGAGTAGAATTTAAACCCGAAATCTTTCATCATAATTACTCTAAGAGTAATATCGTAGTATTCACAAATACAAATAAAATAGCAGCTTCACGAATATAATTTTTCGACCGTCTGTCATGTAATTAAGACTTCAGTTGTAATAACTGGATGCTGCATGGTTTTGTCGAGCAGGTAACGGAAGGTGTAACGGAAATAACGACGAGAGGAGCGAAATTCGTCGATGGACAAGAAAAGGAATTTGATTCAATAATTTTGGCAACTGGGTACAGAAGCAACGTCCCTCTTTGGCTCAAGGTAAATTTGCCTCATCCTCTTTGTTCCCATTTCTTGCTCCAGTATTTTTCATGCTTTCAGCTCATATCATTACTCTCAATCTCGTGTCTCTTTCTCTTCTTAAAAAACACACCTGTTGCTTATAGTTGCAATAGTAGCTCGAGCTTAACTAATAACGTCGCTCGTTAAGTAGACTCGCAATGTGTTATTATTTCTGTATTAAATCTTCTTCTGAAGTCGGAGATCCGAATCTGAGAACCGACCATTATGATACTAAGGTCCTCAACTCAATAGTAATGTACGATGAACTATGCCTAAGTCATACCTCAACTCGGTCACCAGCCGACTGAGTTATCATCGTCATTTATAGAATGAACTCAGCTTACGGACTATTACAATTTTGCATCAGATATAATCAGTAAGATTATCCTATTACATGTAGCACATTTTATGCTTAATTTGATTGTGGGGATGAGAAGGTGACCTACATGATGTGTTGTTACCTATCAATGAGAGGGTAATCCAGAAGGGAGAGCTCATGTTGCAAAGAAGCATCCTTAAGTTTATACAGTTGCTGTCAACTTTTGTCTTTCAACCTTCCAAGTATCTTCCAAGGATCTTTAGTTTAGTACTTTTGTCATTAGAAGCCATGTTCATGTCTTTATGACACCCAATCAACGTTCCTGTCGCTTTTGTCGAATAAGGCCCCGTGTACTATCCAGAACGCATGGTTATCCGAATGCAAAACATATCTTGATATCAGAATCTATATCAAGAGTGGAAAGCGATTAATCGTCACTCTCATCTATATTATAGTAAAAACACTGTATATTTTTTTAGAAACTTCCAAGATTATAATCAACCATATGCGCCAAATGTTTTTGTCATGTGATATGATGTAAATGCAGGATAGTGGGTTTTTTACGGATAATGGCATGCTTAAAACTCCGTTTCCCAATGGATGGAAGGCCGAGAAAGGATTGTATACTGTCGGATTCACAAGAAGAGGACTTGTAGGCACATCCTCCGATGCTGTTAAAATTGCAGAAGACATCGCCCATCAATGGAGGACGATCCAGGATCAACGCATCTTGCCTAACGCTAACAAGTTCTGAGGCAGAGGCGATCACTGTTGTATTAAATGTATCACTTTTTGTGTTTTTGTGTGTGTGTGTGACTTTTGTAGTTGTTATTAGTCCTTTATATTGTAAGTATGCTTAGTACGATCAATTTTGGGAAGGCCGTGCATGTTTGTACATAGTACATACATCTCTGCTTTAGAAGTGTAGTAGATTTCTACTGCGTTTAAAGTTATTGGAGATGAGATTTCATAACATGACAAGTTGATCGAGAGACCATATGCGACTGACCATCAGACTATAAATTCAGTGTGAAGATCAGGACCTCGCCGGTATATGACATACAAAATCTCATTGTTTCCATCGATATTCTAGATGCAAGAGACAGGAGGGTTTGCCTGCCGCAGTAGAGCCGAAATCAGTAGCTGCCTCATCATGCATAGATTTCATCTTAACCAGGAAACATTGCAAATATGATCAGAGTCAAACTGATTAGGTAAGATACATGAATGAAAAGGATGGATGAGTGCTGAATCTTCGATTATCCAACCATCAGCACGTATCAAGACAATGCACAATACACGATTCTCAATGGAATATAACGTCAAAGTCATGGTATAGAGGATCATCCCCACCTTACATATAACCCGCTCAATCAACTTCTTAAAGAAGAGGAGAGATCAAAGGATCAAAATCTATTTAGTGCGGAGATACTTTATGATGGTAAGTCCATCAGCGAAAGCTGGTTTAAAAGATTTTCCCGATTTATGAACAATTCGGTTGACCAAAGAAAAACCCTTGGAGATTTTCTTTTAAAAAAAAAAGTCATGGAATATAACGTCAAAGGCATACTCATAACTACAAAATCATCATAAGCTCCTGTCTAAAGTGTATGGTTCAATACTCTAAAGTGTATTTGTTACCAGCATTTATTTTGCCGAGGTATACAAATGTGTCACGTAAATTTAAGACCATTGAGTAGTTCCTCCATCAGATACTGAACAATGCACATCCAACCACCAGCACATATCAAGACAATCCACAATACACGATTCTCAATATAAAGGAATCACGATGGAATATAAACGTCAAAGTCATGGAATATAACGTCAAAGTCATACTCATAACTACAAAATCATCATAAGCTCCTGTCTAAAGTTTATTGGTCAATACTCTAAAGTGTATTTGTTACCAGCATTTATTTTGCCGAGGAATACAACTGTGTCATGTAAATTTAAGACCATTGAATAGTTCCTCCATCAGATACTGAACAATGCATATCCAACCACCAGCACAAATCAAGACAATCCACAATACACGATTCTCAATATAAAGGAATCACGATGGAATATAACGTCAAAGTCATACTCATAAGTACAAAGTCATCATAAGCTCCTGTCTGTTCATTGTGAACAAACAACCTTTTTTCCACAGTTTAAGTTGCGTTGTTTAGTGTTGTGACGTTCCGGTCAATCCTCATTATCGAGTCGTTATAAAAAAAACGTTTTCTAAGCTCAAGACTGAACCCACAGATCAACACTAATTCTTTCATTGTGTTTTTTTTCTCTTTTACAAACATCCTGAAAAACTTTTCAAAAGGTCACTCATCCCAACATTATTCCGCAGTTACGTATGTTGATATAGATAACAGTATCAAACTATTTAAGCAGATCCTTACATAGATGTAATATCCAAAAAACATTTAGGGAAAAATTAAATAAATATTTGCGTAAGATATTTTGGGATAACTTTGACATGATTTGGATAACGTGGAAATCTCGTAAATATCTTAACCATTTTAGTTAAAAATCTTAATAATTGTCTATATATATCGGTCTCAAATCGTGATAATTTCACACCTCATCGACCACCAACGAGCCCCAACCACCGACCATCACGATATACTTTCGTTCGGTCGCATCCGACCACCACCAATATAGCCATCGCCGGATACGTCGGTTGAAAGCATCCTTTGTCACCAGCCCGACAATAGGCCTACAGCAAGCTTCGACAACGATGGCCACCAGTAGCAGCCGGCCGGAATTATACCACCGCAGCCTTCGCGCATTGCGCTGCCTTTAACCATCGCGTCGTTGTCTTCTTCAGTCGCCAAGACCCTCCCCATAGCCGCCACCCGACGTCGTCTCTCCTTCACTACACTTGGACTCGCCGGAGCCGAAATCGGCCACCAATAGCCTGCGACGATGACCTCGACCTCGGCGCCCAGATCCAGCCTCGTCAGAACCACCTCGTGCTGCCCTCGCCTCTGTCGTCATCGCCAGCACTTTGAAGGAGCCCGACGTCACCCATGCCGTCGGCGCAGTCGCCAGGATGGAATCCGTCCTCACCGTCGACCACGGTGCACCGGACAACCTCGCCAGCTTCGTTGGAGAACAGCCTGATCACCAGCCTCGTCGGAGTCCCCGACGTCGCCCTGCCCCGCCCGCTTGAGATGTTGAGCTCCCTGTTCTTGTTCAATGAGTAAAAAAGAGAAAAGAAAAAGGGAATTATCCTTGTGAACACATTAAGATTATGTATACTTAAGTGCATATTAATATTATTAATTTTATCGTAGGTACGAATGGTATGATGGAGCAGGATTAAGTTTGGAATTACTTGAGGGATTATATAAAATTGACAAGATAACGCTCATCGTTATCTTACATTGTGTGACCGACTTGATTTGTGTGACTGTTTAATCATATACTTGTATGATAAATAAAAGAGTAAAATTCTGACATGCTTGACTGTCTTGAATGTTAAATTGTTTGCCTAAAAGGGCAACGATGTGATCTGCAGAATATTATAAAGTATAATGACGATTCCTGAATACTGTTCACACTTGATGTGTGATATCTTGTGCTGATTGAATATTATTTTTATAACAGATTATTAATCCTGAAAACTATAAAGAACGTTACAAAAAATATAACGTTATATGAATTTATGAAACGCCATGGTTGTCACTTGCTATACACGGATTAATATGATTACTTTTATATTGAATGTTTGAAATCTTGAATTACGAACACCATGATAGTCACATGTTATGCATGCATTAATATGATTAATCTCATGTTACGTGTCTGAAATCTTGAAAGACGAATGCCATGAGAGTCATCTATTGTAAATGAAATTAATAATGATTAATTTCATATTACATGTATGAGAATCTTGAAATCCTGAATACGAGAAAATGCTTGAGAATCCTGAAATCCTGAATATTAGAAAATGTTCGAGAATCTTGAAATCTTGAACACTAACAAAATCCTGTGAAATTAATGGCTGGGAGAGTTACGGCTAGTTGAGTAGTTAGGCTGGGTGTAAACCTTTCGCGTGTACACAACGGCATCAAGAGATGGCTGTGTTTGGTTATTAATAACCACATTGGGAGACCATTCTGTTTGTTTAATTGTTATTAGTACGGTCGTGCTATGTAACATATTATATTACTGTGGTAACTCCTCCTATATCATTAGCCTGTTCAAGCCATAAAAGTCTACATGTCATGAAATACATGAAGAGTATTAAAAACTTTAATAAACGCTAAAAATAATGAAACAAGATTAACGACATGCCATGATATACATGAAGAGCCTTAACAGCTTTAATAAAGATTAAAGGTAATGAAAAAGTTAAGAGTAATGAAACAAGGTTAACGACATGACATGATATACATGAAGAGCCTTAAGAACTTTAATAAAGGTTAAGGGTAATGAAACAAAAATTAAGCTGATCAACTTGAATTATTATTCTGTATATATATATTTATATATTTTTGTTTAGCATATGTTTGCTCGATGTTATTTGCATTGCATCTTGTTTGTGCATGAAAAATGCATGATATAATAAGCATGTCGGACTCCTGGAATGGACGTGTATCTTGTGTTATTGGGCTTTCGAGCTCACGGTTACGTGTTCATTTCAGGTGGTAAAAGATCGTGGAAGGGATCGTTACATAACGATAATGATTAGATTCGGCTTTCTGTAATACTTCACTTATATTTTCGGACGTACGATTTTCATGTAATTTAAGACGTGTAAGTTGGATATTTTTTGTTACTATCCTATGTTTCTGATACTTAAACCTCTTGTAATCTTGTCGTCTTGCTTCAAAGGGACTTTGGAGCGACGGTAATGCCACGTGTCTGGCAGTTATTGGACTGAAAATCTTGGGTCGTTACAAGTCTCTTCACATAACCCTCCAACCATCAAGAGCAAGATTTCGATCTGCAAGAGTAACAACAGTGCTATTATAAGCGATCTTGAAGAGTAGACAATGACAGCATCCAAGAAGTCGCAGTGCTCGAACTGCACCGACATGAAGGGCATGTCAAGCATAGAACCAAGGTAGTAAGAATCACGATATATATATGCACCTGTCGAGTAGTAAGCTGAAGTCACTGACTCACTGAACTCGTGGGGTTCTCGTCAGAGTACGTGCAGCTCCTGTTCTTGGTACCAGGGATCAGGCACCATCACCACCCATGGCTGCAGCTGATTCACACTTCACAGAGAAACGATGTCAATGGTAGTATAAAATGTCCACTTCAATGACCCAATGATGATAACAGATAGAGCTGGGAAGAATCTGCACAGCATCATATTATGCTTACTGTACCTACCAATACCATGCAGGATCTGAAGATGACCACATGATACACACTGCTAAATCAAATTGTGCAATGTACTGTGCTATTAGTATATAGTCATTTTGCTTGTGATTACAATTATTGGGAGAATGATGGGTCTCCCTTCCGAATACTGCTTTCTAACAAAAAGGGATAGGTCACTGACCACGTATATAGTCGACCCCAAGGAAGAGACAAATCACTCATCACATGAAGAAAAATGTTACTTATCATCGAGTCCATCTTTATTCAAAGACTGAATTAATTGATCCAGTATTTTAAAAAAATTAAATCTCTTTTGATACATTTGACAGAACATCCAATTTCATTAAACCCGGTACCAAATAATGTCAAGATGAAAATGGTCTGAGTTTTACAAGCAGGTGAGAACTTACTCGATACTCAAGGGAGGGCCCAAAGGAGGGATGGAGGAAACCACGTCCTAGGTATGAACTGGGTCTAACTGTTAACCCAAAAGTCTAAGCTAATAGGTTATGGGTTCCTCATATATATATTCTACTCTTTCTGTTTCTCCATGGTCGATGTGGGTAAACCGGCTCACATATATCCTCAACAATTACACATCACTGCGCCCATTGCTGTCAGACCCCAGAGATGCAGGAGACCCAGCTCATTTTATCGTTATTCTTTATAACCTAATATGAGGTCACGAGTTTGTAGCATGAGCGCGATATGCAGGAGACCCCAGCGATGAGCGCGATAGGTTGTAGCATGAGGTCACGAGTTTTACAATTAAAACCAATATAAAGGACTACCTAATGCTCAATTATATTTCTACTGCAGGGTGATAATTTTATCACGTACACTTATAAGCTAATATGCATGAGCATATACATCATATCCTAGCATCTGGATTATCTTACTAGGAATACCTTATTTGTGAGTTCAAAATTCACCCCGATGGAGTTCAAAATACACCCATGAACATAGGCCATACATAAATCACAAAGAATTACCCCACAAAATTGCACTCAAAATTTACTATTTATGTCAAACCCATATAAAGCAAGCAATAAGAACACTCATCAATGCTCCATGTTTAACTGAAAACCAAACATAAATGTAGGGTGCATTTGCTTGATACAGAAAAATTGATGATGGATAATATCTCTAGCTAACAATAGCCATTTTGCTAAAACAAGGCTTGGAAATTTATATATATTCGTCGATAGCTAATATCTGTCATAACACCTATTTTGTTATACAAGAACTCGATAAGCAAATCTCTCTTACATCGACATAGAACCTTCGGCTTAAGTGTATTAAGATGGGATCATGTCTCGTAGCAATGCTCGTTTTGTTCATTGTAATTCTCTCCACATCTTTTACTTTTACGTTTTGAACTCTGGAATGTTTTCTCGAGTATCTTATGTTATTTATCTCGAACTTTTTGGTGATTGTCTTATGGCTATTTCTTTTGCTATTTGGGTTTTAGTTCGTGATAGCGAGGTCACATGCTACGTTACCCTCGGAAGTACTATGGAAGACAACTTATCAAGGCGGAATCGGCTCGAATTCGTTGCAAGGTATCATCCCTTCTGTAAGTTCATCAGTTTATTTCTTTTGTTACAGAAGTATGACCACATGGGAAACTTGTATGAAACAATAAGAGTTGATCCTGTTTGCACTTTTTCTTTGACAGGAAGCTTTGGTAATTCGATCGATCTACGTTATGGTCACGCAACAGATGGGCCATCGTCGGAAAATACTAATCAACATGAACCATGGATGTCTACGCCAGAGACCCCGCCAACCAAAAGTAGCACAGCTAGTTCGTCCTCCGGCATGGAAGCGTCGTCTCAATCTTCGACCTCCAATAATGTCGATGCTAGCAGTAGTCACTCTCAATCGTCTTCTTCGAATTCAGCTGTAAGTGGAAGTCAATCTCAAGCTTCTTCATCTTCTTCTGCCACAAGTCAATCTCAATCCTCGAATTCAGAAGGCAACACAAAAAGCCAATCTCAATTCTCCAAGGACACCACCCAGGATGAAAGCAAAACTCAGTCTTCCTTGTCACATGATAGTAAGTCGCACGGTTCGTCAAGTGAGCATGAGAAACATGAATCGTCAACAAAGAAAGAAAACGAGCACCATGAATCGAAATGTTCATATTCAGATAGCGGCACGAAAGACAAAGACTCAAGTTCCTCATGCTCTGGCTCATCCAATAAATCTCATTCCTCATCCTCATCCTCCAATACAGCTGAGAATAAAAGTGACTCTTCTTCATCGCAAAATAAAGAACAAAGCCAAAACGACAACCAGTCCTCGAATTCGGAGAATGAATCTGGGAAAACCAAATCTGAATCCTCTTCTTCATCATCGGGCGACGGAAACACAAAGGCTGAATCATCATCACGAACGAAGAATGCGAGCCCAAGTCAGTCCAGTTCCTCGTCTAACAGTACAAGCACTAAGCAGTCTCAATTATCATCCTCAAATGTAGATAATGGTCAAAGCGAATCAGGAACATCTTCTTCATCATCGGGCAATGGAAACACGAAGTCCGAATCATCATCAGGATCGAAGAATCCGAGCCCAAGTCAGTCCAGTTCCTCGTCTACGACCACAAGCAGCAAGCAGTCTCAATCCTCATCCTCAAATTTAGATAATGGTCAAAGCGAATCTGGAACCTCTTCTTCATCATCGGGCGACGGAAACACAAAGTCTGCATCATCATCAGGATCGAAGAATGCGAGCCCAAGTCAGTCCAGTTCCTTGTCTACCAGCACAAGCAGTAAGCAGTCTCAATCCTCATCCTCAAATGTAGATAATGGTCAAAGCAAATCTGGAACCTCTTCTTCATCATCGGGCGACGGAAACACAAAGTCTGGATCATCATCAGGATCGAAGAATGCAATCCCAAGTCAGTCCAGTTCCTCGTCTACGAGCACAAGCAGTAAGCAGTCTCAATCCTCATCCTCAAATGCAGATAATGGTCAAAGCAAATCTGGAACCTCTTCTTCATCATCGGGCGACGACGGAAACACAAAGTCTGAATCATCATCAGGATCGAAGAATGCGAGCCCAAGTCTGTCCAGTTCCTCGTCTACAAGCACAAGCAGTAAGCAGTCTCAATCCTCATCCTCAAATGTAGATAATGGTCAAAGGGAATCTGGAACCTCTTCTTCATCATCGGGTGACGGAGACACAAAGTCTGAATCATCATCAGTATCGAAGAATGCAAGCCTAAGTCAGTCCAGTTCCTCATCTACGAGCACAAGCAGTAAGCAATCTCAATCCTCATCCTCAAATGCAGAAAATCATCAGAGCCAATCACAGTCATCATCTTCGAGCGAAAACACAAGGAAGAGCCAATCTCAATCCTCCACGAGCGTGGCCAGTAGCACCAGCCAATCTCATTCCTCGACATCAGATGCTTCTATAAAGGAAACAAATACATCTTCACCAACTTCCATACCGCCGATACCATCCCAGGGATCGACTATCTCCATCAACAGTTCAGCACAGATCTCCATAGAATTCATACCTCTTGGCCCTCCAACATCTGCCCTGGAGGTCGTGGCTCAATGTATCACCAACTCCCAATCATCAATCAACAGCAAAATTGGCGAGGCGATTGGATCTCTTTTCTTCAAGGAATCAGATCTCCATGTAGGGACAAACATGAGCATAAACTTCGTCAAGAGCACAAATAATGCCTTGTTCATGCCTTACCAGCTCGTCCAGTTGATTCTGTTCTCGAACCAAAGACTCCTCGAATTGCTTAGTCGCTTCTCCATCAAGCCCGAGTCAGAAGCTGGTCTTCATATGGTAAACACAGCAACTACATGCCACGAAGAAAAAAGCAACAGCCTTGACATGAGATGCTTGACGTCCCCTGAAGCCATTGTGCGTTTTGCCATAAGCCAACTAGGGAAGAATGTGATGCCACTGGCCGCAAATGTGCAGAGCGACACGAAGATAACATATCACATAACCAGCATCAATAAGCTAAACTCCAACAGAACCGTAGGATGCAGCAAAATGGTCTTCCCATGTGCCGTCTTCTTCTGCCAGATCCTACAGAACACGGTTACTTATAAGGTATCCTTGTCAAGCGCCACCGGGATGCATATGATGGTACCGGCTATTTGCTACCAAGACACGTCTATGTGGAACCTGAACCATTGGATCTTTCAACTTCTCCACGTGAAGCCGGGAAGTTGTCCGATTTGTCATTTTCTTGGTGCTGATGACATTGCTTGGCTTCCTAAATAGGTTCTGCTGCGAAGAATCTCGTGCAGCTAGCTGAGGCAGTTCAGTTTCATGAGCTCCAGCTGCAGCAAAAATAATGTAGTTTAGAAACGAAGTTTTCTTTTCCCAAGCTTAGGTTATACAATCCAGAAGGATTATGCTGGGTGCTGGCTATGAAATGGATGTCATGTATATAGAATAGAGACAAGGCAAGTATAGAGATTTAAGGAAAATCATGTAAAAGTTCATCATGTAACTCGATGAAGTCATTAAAAGGGTTATAATTTTAATAAAATATCATAACGCCATCACTAGGAAATTCTTTTTTTTTTTTTTTGCCTCCTTTTGTCCCGCGTAAAATACTGCATTTCTCGGTTTAGTCTATCCGTCAAAAAATATAATGATTCCACTGTTTCTTGAACAGAAAATACTCCCTTTCCTCCGATTACAATTGCAGTAATTCCTTTGTTTGATTGTTCATAAGAATTACAACACTATTTGTTCGGTAATTTGCTCATACCAAAGACAAAAAATATAATTATCCTCTGCTACAATAGTCGTAAATAGTTTTTTTTTTTGTAAAGAATAATCATGAATAAGTGTCCCAATTGAAATGGGATGGAAAAAATATTAAACACCTTCACTCAATTGTATTTCTAATGGGATATAAGGATTGATATAATTAGATAAATTCATTATAAAAACGGTGAATTCAACTCAAAATCAATAACATATGACTACAAGACTATATATATTTACACTTAAAAAATTGCCATTCTGTGTAAGCTAATCTCAACTCATCTACAAGACTATAACCATTGAATATTGAATAAGATTAAAAACTGTGTGGCCAAGACAACAAACCTCGATTTTGGTGACGAAAGTCTCAGATCAAAGACGAAATGGAGGGTTACAAATCCGCCGAATCTCGGTGGTTATCATCGAATTATGAACCGCTAGCGGCGATGAACTGGCCCTTGGCGGCGGCGACGTAGCTAGTTTGGGTGGCGGAGGAGAGTCTCCGGGTTGCGAGCCTCGGCATCGTTGATTGGTTTGGTCTGAGTCGAGATGTCATAGTCCTCTCTATGCTTCGCCTCTTCGGCTGCCTGCCTGTGTGATTGGGTGGGTAAAAAATGAATAAAAAATACTCCCTCCGTGAGGGAAAAAAAAAAAAAATCAAGACGGTAAACTACAAGCACTCCATCTCAACGATGTACTACTGTATTTTGTCTCCCTATTTATGCAAACCCGTCCGGAATGCACATAATATCATTTAAAACATCAAGAAAAAAATTAATAATTTTAATGTGAAAAATCTTTTTATAAAAAAGAGTAAAAATAACAGGATCATAATTCACTTCAAATCTCTATTATCTGAAGATAATAGACATAAAAAGATTCTCTCTAAATAATACTAAAGGGTATAACAACAATAACACTATGGTAACAATCTTATAAAAAAGAAGTTCAAACAAGAGAAACAACAAAAGAGATCGTCAAAATGTAGCTAAGACGCATGGTACTGTTCTGGGATAAGATCCCAAATGTTTAACTTAAAGGGTTTCATGAAGACTATCAATGCCAACAATGCGCACCTTTTCTTGTTGATAGGTCATGAGGAGTAATGTTGGGATTGGTGACATTCTGAGAAGTTTTTCAAGATGTGTGTGACTGAGATCAAAACACACTAAAAAGACATATGTTGATCTATGGGCCAGTTGTTAGGTAGGGAAGTTACCCAGAATATGTGTCAGTGAGGTCAAAACACATTAAAAAGACATGTGTTGTCCTATGGGGTCAATTTGTGATAACGGTTCGTGATAATAACCCAGTAATGAGTATTGACCAATGACGTTACGAAATAGTATTAAAGAAACCCTGTAACCATGTGCTGGACCTATGGACAAGAGATCTAGGTCGGCCACCTAGTGGGGAAAGATTCTTGGGCTATATGTGGTGCTTAAAGACGCAATGAGAATATTGCGTTCTTTAAGCGGGGGTTATATGTAATATCCTAAAGGGTTGGCTTAAAGGATTTCAGGAGGACTATTTATATCAACAAGATGCACATTTTCTTTTTTGTAGGTCATCATTTTAAAACTCCACAATTAAGTATGCTTGACATGAACTAATATTGAAATAGGTGACCTCTTGTGAAAGAAGAGTGTTAATTGGTTAATTGATTCGGTTTTTAATCAGTTTGCTGAGTCGATTAATTCATTGGTTTGAAATTGAAAATGAAAACCGTTTACTAATCTTTTTTGGTTTATCGGTTTTTATACGATTTTGGTTAAATTATTTTGATCGACTCAATTAAGATAATTTGTAGGAATTTGGTTAAACAGTTTTATAAGTGCTATGTGCTATAAAATCGTATAGTTTCTTCTATATAACTGTTGAAACATATGAGATGATTCTTGTAAAATGAAATCAACAAAAATCACATATTATGTATAGTTATCAACTTGGATAGTGATTCGTGATAACGATTCGATAACGATGATGGATCAAGAGTGTTGCAAGGGACCTTAAAAACCAAGTGTCGTGTACCCACTGACCAAATTTGAGGATGATCGGACAATGGATAGACCTCGATCTTCTCCTTTGAACGTGATTACGCAAACTGACCTAGTTGCTCCTTCTGCTCTAAAACATATTTTCTAATATCTTGATTCCTGTTGTGAGTTTTTTTTTTGGCTTTCACATCTAAGGGTCTGTTTGGTATCATTTTTATTTTCTATTTCTTGTTTTTTATTTTTTAAATCGATGAAACAGGAGTAGAAAATAGAAAATCGAAAAAATGACTTTATGTTTCTGTTTCTTGTTTTATCTAAGTGCAGTATTCAAGATTATCTCTACATAAAATTATTTTATTTGGTATAATGATTTTGGTTTTTGTTATCATTTTTCTATTACTGGTTTTGATTTCTTCAATTTGAACAACAATACCAAACATCCCTTAAGAAACTAGCTATCATCCATGCTGATATATACACAAAATGCACATCTAATAGTCTTCCGAAGACAAATTGAAAAACTCGAGAAAAACAAAGAAAATATCTCCCGACATACTAAACGCAAGGGCCTATCCATTTAACAAAAAAGTTATGAAGTGCTTCCTTAGTCTTATTTTAATTATAACAGTTTAATTCGACATGAAGTTTTATGTATGAGTTGAATTTTTATTGAATTTGATAAAAAAAGAGTATTTTTATTAATGATAGCGGGGTTACTGTAATGATTGTGAGATAAGATGGCGTACATTATAACAAATAATGATTATTTTTATATTTTTGGCGTACATTGTGAGATAAGATGGCGTAAATTAAAAATACTGTAACTAATTATGATTAATAAATAAGAAAAATGTTGCATTTGATTGAGAGGGAGGGAGTAGTATTATACAAGACTTAGAGCATAGAAATTAACAATAACTGATATGTTGGCTCCGTGCATGTGGTTGACCTAACAAAAAGAAGATGAAAGATTTGTCGATAGTATACTACAACTCTCAATCTCTCGCTTTTTTCATGCATTGAAATCTTTTTGTATTCCTGTATCTCATATTAATTATGACATCTTGATTTGATATAAGAATTTATATAAGTGTACAATTTATATAGATTTTAATTAAAAAATAATATTTTTTAAGTGATAATAAGGTTTACTGTACCACCTATGAAAGAAGATAGTGGGTATACGATAATAAATGAGATTGATTTGATATTTATCTTATATTAAAAGATTATCAAAAAAAATGTTATATTCCAACCATCTTATAATATTTACAACCGTTTGATGTATTACGAGAATTTATGTGTATTGAAATTTTGTAGAATTTAATAAAGAAATTTTTTTTTATGGATAATAGGGTTATTGTGAGAGAAGATAATGAACGTATTATAATAAAATATGATGTGATTTTGTTTTAGATTAAATATTGATTAAAAAAATTATAAATAAATTAAGATAACCCAAATAAAATGTTTCATATATTATGGGACAGAAAAAATATTTTATTTTACGATGAGAAAAAAAATATTATAATTAATATGCAACAGAACGAATATCATGATTCCCTCCCAAATATCACATGTAGTTTTTTTTAATTTTTGAGACTTTTTTGTTTTAAATACTCAGGACTTTTGAGAAGATTTATACAAGTTATTTTTTATAAAAAAAGATATTTCCTTCATATTAAAAAGGTTTCACTCTTTACACATATAAGTGTAGAAGTTGATAATATTATGAATGATGAATAAATATTGTTTTTTTTATAAATAATTTATGAAAAAATATTAAACATAATATATATCATTAATTATAATTTTAAAATAAAATAATATTTATATCATTTTTTTTAAAAAATAATACATTAAAATATATAATAAATAATATATTTATTATGTCACCAACATTTTGTTCGAGGATCTGTCGAGAGATTTAACTGAAACATATTTCACGTTGGACCGCCCACAGCATTAATTATTAGTAGTATTAATTGATTTTCATTTCCGGTCTTCGACGCCTCTTTCCGAATTGAATCAACAGCGCCGCCGCCGATCGCCTCGCCGTCTCGGAATCACAGCAATGGCTTCTCGCCGCCGTATGCTCCTCAAAGTCATCATCCTCGGCGACAGCGGGTCAATCACTCCAACTCCTCCTTTTTCTCCATCATCATCATCATTCGATTTCTCTCTCTGTTTATGTTTAGATTGATTGAATTGTGTGCGTCTGTGTCGAATTGATTGCAGTGTTGGCAAGACGTCGTTGATGAACCAGTATCCTTTGAGAACAATGGATCGAGAGACGGTGGTTTTGTTTGATTAGATTATTATGATTGTTTGTTTGCGTGTGATGGTGGTGTTGATTTTTGGGGTGGTTGTTGGACTTGACTCGGTGTGAATAGATTTGTCAATCGCAAGTTTACGAATCAGTATAAGGCGACGATCGGTGCCGATTTCTTGACGAAAGAGGTGCAGATAGATGATCGACTCTTCACGTTGCAGGTTTGCTGGGTTATGTGTTTATTGGTCTATGTTTTGGGAATGATGATGATGATCATGTAGTTATACAATTCTCGAAAACCTTGCACTCTGCATATTGAGGGGAGCACAATCTATCCGAGTCGGTGCCTCAGGAAAGTTTCATGAGATATCTACTCCACTGGCTGGATTCTGCAACTGTATAATGGATGACACATGAATTAGTTTCAGAAGAATCTTTTTGCCTGCTGACTTTTTATTGGACGTGTTTTATATGAAGCTTTGTGACGTTTTTGGATGCCTGTGTTTTTTTATTGAAGGTTTTGAGATTAATATAGTGAACGGTTTAAACAAAATTGGGTTAAGTTGCGGATTGTTTGTGGAATGCATGATAATTTGAGAGGGAACACTCCTATTTATTTGGTTTTATGACAAATACATAGGTCATAATGTCCAGAGATAAAATGCAACCACCCAGTGAAGCCAGGGAGAGAAAGCATTTTATGGATCACTAACGATGTGAGAAATGTTTCTCGGTGTGAGAAACTTCATGAATCGAGAAATGTTGCAATTTTTTGTGACAAAGTAAAAGCTGTGGTCTTTTTTGGAAGAGAGAATTGTAAGAGAAATCATTCTTCTGGCGAGTTCGACTAACGGTGCTAATGTTTTAAAAGATTTGATTGATGACAGGGTTTGAATTTAAGAATACTCATAAGGTACCTAAAGCTACCTGGTAAAGCATCTTCTGGTCGTTGTTCCTATCTTGTAACTGTTTCACTGTGTATTGGTTTGAGAGGGTTGCCTGAGAGAATGGAATCTTGAAATTTAGTAGTAATGATTTATGGGGAATTATGAAGTGGGAGTAGGAATCTTATGTAACTGATTCTTCAAGAATGCTCGAGTTATCGATTCTTATGGTACTACTAAGTATTCTACCGTCATGTTTGTTATCATGTGCGGAAGAAGTCATGTTTGTTATCATGTGCGGAAGAAGACTGGAGATAAACTTTTGGTGTAATCCAGAGTCCAAATCTAAGTAAGATCTAAGGGTTCTAAGTTTGAGTTATTCCCGTTAAGTGTGCTCTATCACAGCCTCACAGGATACTTATGAATCTTTGCTTTGACTGACTACTTGTTTCCTCTTGCAAAGTTATCATTGTAATCTTGGTTAATAATTTGGTTTTCTTGTTCAGATATGGGACACAGCTGGCCAAGAAAGATTTCAAAGCCTTGGCGTGGCTTTCTACCGTGGTGCAGACTGTTGTGTTCTTGTATACGATGTGAACGTAATGAAGTCATTTGAAAACCTGAATCGCTGGAGGGAAGAGTTCTTACTGCAAGTAATTATCTCGAGTTCTAAAGCTTATGAGTTCTTAAGCTTATGTGTTCTTCTGCTGAATGCTTATTGCTCCCTTTGCTATCAGGCCAGTCCACATGATCCTGAGAACTTCCCATTTGTCGTTTTGGGAAATAAATTAGATGTTGATGGTGGTAACAGCCGAGTGGTAAGATTTTCTATCCCTTAAGTATATTACTACTGCAACACCTTAAAGGAAGAGTACCCTTTTTGGTGGGGATTCGGTTATGTGTTCAGTGGCATGTGCGGGTATGTGTCCTTTTTTTTCCCAGTTCACTGATGTCGATTTGTTACAGGTCTCTGCTAAAAAAGCCAAGGCTTGGTGTGCTTCCAAGGGAAATATACCTTATTTTGAAACCTCTGCCAAGGATGGAACCAATGTCGAAGCTGCTTTTGAATGTATTGCCAAGAATGCAGTTAAAAATGAACCTGAAGAAGATATGTAAGTAACTAAGTATATGGTTCTTTTACTCTTGCTATGGAATTACCTGGTTACCTCTCTGCTTGTGGCCTCATGTTGTCTTATTCGTTAGTGGGTCCAGATTCCTGCAAGATGAGCGACTAGTAAGGAATAGAAACTGCAAATATCTGTATAAATTGTTAAAGCTTGAGTCGGCTGGTTTATTAGGGAAATATGAGAACTAGCATTTCTATGCTTCAGGGCTTGATATGCAGTAAAGATGATGCAGCAGTGGTTCGAGGTTAAAGTCGCACATGATGCGGGGCATGATACCCTTTCATTTCAAGACTGTAGAGTGTAGACTGCTTTAGAAAGTTATTGCGCCTAATTAAGCCATAAGAAGAGGATTGATGCACTCATACTCCGACTGTTTTCAGCCCTCTTTTCTTAACATTTGATTTGGAGTCCTAGTCCATCGCACAGTTTCTATCTGAAAGTGTTGGCTTACATGATGCGGAGATTCCAGTATTAAAACTACTGTAGATTAGAGTGTGTCGCACTCTTTATGTTCTCTGACTTTGTGAAAACCTTTGAATATGATCTGTACTTTTTGTGTTGATCATAGTTACCTGCCGGACACCATAGACATGGCTCGTGGAGGACAGCAACAAAGAGCCACTGGATGTGAATGCTAGGTTGAATCTTGGCTCTCAATACTTATGTTTTCAGTCTGCGCTCATTCTGCATACAATTCTCATCAGTGTTGCTGTAAGCTTTGTACATTGCTTGAATAGACTTGTAGCGACTATACATTGTTTAATTTTCATGTGTCCATTGCGAAATTTGTTTCTGACGTTGACTTAGTGGAGCGACATAGTTGGATCATTTGTGGATACCTTGATATTGTGAGCACATTTTGGCTTCTTCATTGTGTATTCGGTCATCATAGATGGGTGAATGACTTGTGAGTTAGCCATGGCTTATCTGAAGGCTGCTGTTTAAAACTAGTTTTCATTTCGCCAATGCCATGGCTGTGGTGTAACAAAGAGAATCCGTGTTATCGGTAAGCGGCATTATTCAAGTACCAATTATGCAGAAATAGAAAGAACCCAAATTCAGCATGAAAGAAAGAATGAACATGAATAAAGTTTACTTGGTAGAAGGAATGAACATGAATGCAGTTTAGACACTTGTCCAATGAGGAAAATTGGAAGTACTTCTGACAATAATCCGATATATAAATTAACAGGCATCCTATCGTGAAAGATTTGTTCTTACATTGTCTGGATAACTAGGAAGATTTCTCTGCCAGGCCTCCACGGCTGGAACCTCTGATTGCAGCCTTTGAACTGCACCAAACCAATGTTCAGTGACTAAATTTTGCTGATTGGTGTGGGAGATGAGCCAAAGTGTCTCGCATTGTTTTCAAATCCTTTGCATTTAATGATCCCTTGAGATCTTTCAGGCATCTCATAGATAAGTATCCATTCAAGATGATGATCCCATCTATTAAGCAAAAAACATTTCGAGAGTGACGATGAAACAGAATATATAAGCTTACCAGGAGACTCAATAGCGTGTATGACATCTGCTAGATAAGGTACAGTATTCGTGCCCAAACCAGCAATATTGATCCTCCTGTGCACGAAATTGAACTCTTAGAGCCACAGAAAGCGAGCTTCAGGGATATTTGTCAAGTGGAGGCTAAATGTTCTTGCACTTGTCTCTCCAGTTTGAAGGATTTACTCACCCGTCAGGCTACAGGTCGATATGATATTCTTCGGTCATGAAACTGACTTGCTGTGTGCTCAAACTCGTGTATGCAAACGTTCCAATCTGCTTCAATATATACGTCCAGTCGCCGGGTGTTCCTGCCACAGAATCCATATCAAGAGTTGTCTATCTGAACGAAGCATGTGACCGTGTTTTAGCTTTCTCAGTAAATTATGTCTATCCAAAACAGATGTCTGACAGTAACTCAATAAATTAATCCAACACCAAGTAATCCAGAAGAGGTTACCCGGAAAAATAATCAATAATGTTGTGCAAAGAGGTCATACGTAGAAGCAAATAAGGAGCAAATTTGGATCAATCATATCCACTGAAAGAAGAACGGGGAATAGAGATCAAATTACCTCTAGAAGACAAAGCATCGTAGAGCTGTTGTCTGACCCTGATAATTCGGTCAGCCATCGATCTCAATTCCACGGTCCATTCATCATACAATTCCCTGTCAGCGATACAAATAAGGACTAATATTCAAAAAATACTTTGAGGACATCTTTTTGTAAATGTTCCAGATGTGTTGATTCATGACATGCCTATGCTCGAGGACAGTTGCCACCAGTAATGCACCATGAACAGGAGGGTTCGAATACATTGGCCTGATTACAAGTTTTAGTTGGCTCTCTACCCTGCTTGCAATATCAGCTGTCTTGCATACCTTCAAAAAGGCAAAAGATCAGAGCTCAATAACTGGGATAGAGATTAATATGATGTTTATAATGGTATACATCAAGGCAAATGGCAAATGCACTGAAGAGGAGTGTGATAGAATAATACACATCAAGGCACAAGATGGTTGAGGGTGTACTTACAATACTAAGTGCACCAACACGCTCTCCATACATCCCCATGTTCACTCTGAGCCACAATGCACTCACCGCCATCACAGACAAACATACGCACAGGCTCTGCGTCCACATCCTGATTGCCGCTGGCAAATCCCTTCACAGATTCACAAATTGTTCCAAGATTATTTCTTCATTGAATATCAGGAAAACCAAAAGCTGTTTCTTAGATTTCAAGTTGCTAACCTGATACGCACAATCAAAGAAAGGCAACAGCCCTTTCGATCTTATCAGCTGTCTCATATTTTCCCACTGCTGAACAGTTGGATCTACCCCAGTAGGATTGTGAGCACATGCATGAAGCATCACAATTGCACCTGCTGGAGCAGAATCGAGGTCTTCCAGCAGCCCTTTCACCCAAGTGTATCATTTCAATTTCAAATACAGCTCCGAATATTTCTTTATTAAAACAACGTACGTAACTAGCAGAACAACCCCTTCATGTTCAAAAAGGTTCTAAAACACTCCTGCTATCCTATACATTTCTTACTCTCTCTTCTTCTTCCTTTTTATCCCCCCTTTTGACCTGAAGTACTGAAGGTCACATTACAAAGCCTCATTTCAAGATAGCACCATAATAATCATAAGCTACAACTGTATCAGCAATTACCAGGTCTAACCTTGAAAATTTACTCCATGTGTCGCCGGATCATAGTAACGATAAATCTCAATAGGTATTCCAACAGCAGAGAAGAAAGAAGGGTGGTTCTCATATGTTGGCTGTGATAAGTAGACTGGCCTCAACTGTGCAACCACAAAACATTAAGGTCCGAATACCATTTTGCTCGCATAACACAGGCAAAGTTAGACATATATAATTTTGTTCAGTGTAAGTGAAAATAATAACACAACCAATCTATGAAACATCAAGTAGTTACTTGGGGACAATGCCTCGCGAGAAACTCAGCTCCAACTCTAAGTGATCCGCTACCAGACACACACTGGACAGTAGTCATCCTGTTTTCTCTAATAGCAGTGCTGTTAAATAACAAAACACATGGTGAGCCACTATGCATAACATATCAAGACAAATCCAATGATGCTGCTACATCGTGATACTTTTGCAATCATGCTTAAACAAACATGCCAAGCGCCTAATGGAGCATGGATTTTAATTCCTGAAACTCAGGAAAGAGATGGGACGCGGTGTGTCGATGGAAAGCTTATCTGTCTGACGAGTAAATATGAAACATTATTGACAGAGCAGTGAAGAATGAATGGAAAACGAACTTCGCATCTGACATGTAAATAGTACCATGATAAGCAAGTGCAGGAAAGAATGAATGAATAGCAATCTTTATTACCTTTATAGAAGTTATAAGTATTACTACTATTTTTATCTCCACGTGAATCTTTGATAAGATTCCATTATCCCACGTCTTCATATTATCTGCCTATAACAACTTGCTAATAACATAGAATTTTTGTCCTATATGCTCATTTTATGGTTAGTGGTAATTTTAGTCCTATAGTGGTAATGAAATCTAAATGTATAGATACCGCTTGTACATTTCATAACACTTGGCTCAACATCAACCCAAAACCAGGAAACACGCAGTCAAATCAGGCCGCCTGTAATCGCAAATCCACCGGAAAAAAGAAGAAGACAATTAGTACCTCGTACCTATAAACTCCAAATAAGAACTTCGCACTTAATTTATCAAATTCATCCATCCCAGTGATAGGAAGATACTCTTTACTGCTGCACCTGGATTAATTACATGTAGGTACGTAACTGTTTCACCAAATCAGAATGACAGTAATTAACAATTTGTTTAACATACAAGTCATTCAGTATTAGCTTCTCTGCCCGTTTGACGACATTTAGAACCAATGGTTGCCCATCCTGTAATGCGTGATGATCAGAAGAGGATTATGGAATGGCAGAGGAGATATGGAGTAAACATGCAAGCAGAGTATGCAGCTTCAAGTCGGATTGAATAAAGCTCTTAATGTTATCACAAAATAGCAGCAATCGCTAATTCAGATTAAAAGAAACCATGTTGGAGATTGTGAAGTACCTTTAACTGTGAACCTAAATTAGTAAGAATGAATAACCATAAGAAATATCAACTTGAATTTACAAAGAAAGTAACAAATAATCATCAGAGAGGATGAATACTTTCCCTACAATTTAAGAACTGTATAGATGCTACCGATCATTTAGCATCGGAGTTTCGGGATCTACACACACCTCTGTATGATAAACACCCATGCCTAAATTCAGTTTCGCTGGGCTGGGGTCTCTTTTGTAGACAGCATTCACCTGAGACAATTAAGTATTATAAGACATGCGCCCCATGCAGTAATCGAAAATCACTCAGGTATTGCCCTTGGACAAGAGCGCCGAGAGCAGTCAAATACCAGCAAGGTGATCGACACCACCTAGCCGCATTTCCCTCTTTACTGTAATAAATCATTAACAAAAAGGTTGCTAAAACTAATTAATAAAGCTGATTACCATATCTTTGCCTCCAAACTTTTAATTTTCCATACAGTTACCTTTAATACTATTGCTGCCTTTCGACTCATTCAACGCCCAAATGGTCTCGTTGAGCCAACAACCAAGAGCATCCATCAGGAGAGTGAAATCAACTGAATTCTGCTGGTTTCAAAGACTCTCGTAGTACTATTGATTATTGAGGTTCTATGATCATTTTGTGGCTCAGTGATTGAATTTTCGGCTGCTGAGATGGCGAGATGCAAACATTCTTATCTTGGTTGTGAACAATATAGTGACTGTTTTGTGACGGTTAAATTCTCCCAAACAATCACAAATCAAACATCTAATGCAACCCGCTCTTCCACTTCGACAACCACACATCACCACTCCAAAAACTCAACTGCTTTTATGTCCAAGCAATACATGTTTACCAAACTAGTACCTCATTTCATCTATTAACACAAGTTACACAACTCCCCTTCAAATTAGGAACAGCAAATACACATACGAAGTATCAAAGGGCAAAAACAAAATGCTCAAGTTGAGAGATGGACAAGAGAGTAAAATGTACAGCATAGACGGCGATTTCCGGAGCAAGAGCAAGGCCAAAGAAGGCCAGTCCTCGACCGTATTAGCCAGCGCAGCGGAGAAGGCGGTGGCGGCGTGGTTGCCGTTGGAGAACGACATTGGAGAGACGATCAGAATGGTGTGGAGTGAAGAGCTTCTTCGGTTATCTTCTTTTTTGAAGGGGAAGTGAGCGTGTGTACATGCAGACAGACAGCGGAGAGGCTGGACTGGAGCCCTCGAGGGTGGTGACCGTTGAGAGAGTGATGATGATGCTCTTGTCCTAGTCTCATGCAACAACATTAAGGCACCAACACAGAACGCAGGGTATTTTTACTGGTTTTGGGTTGTTTTGTTCCTCAAATAAAGAACATGGATCAGCTCTAGCCAAATCAGTTCGATGTCATTACTAAAAGGTACTCCAATGATACATCATCTAAGGAGGATGCAATATCTAATCTCCTAAAACAAACATAACAAAAGGAAGAAGCAAAAGGTAAACCAAACATGGCAACATGCTACTACAAAAAAAGTTAGAAACAAAAGATCGAACAGCTTGCTTGACAAGGAACATAGCAGCTGCGAAAAAACGTGCCAAAGGAGTATATCCTTGAACACGGCAATAACAGAGAAAACGATGTCCAAAACTCAGCTGACATATAACTAAGAGCGAAAAATGAAATCACATGGTCAGGTTATCCCCGATGATGGACATGATCACGATGCCCCCGATAACCCATAAAGCATGCATCATTGTGCTCCTTCCAGAACTCCTTAAGTACCAACACATGAATGATGTAATGCATATGCACAGGAGCCTCAACTAAAAGCAAACCATGGACTTTATGGGTTTCCAGAAGGAAAGCCCCAGTACTCGAGAAATGCTTGAAAGGATCAGAGAAGGCACTCTCTCAAATTACAGAAGCAAGGTGACAAAAAGGTGTAAAATGATCAAATGTCTCAACCTGAGGCAAACCCTCCAGATTAACATAACTAACGTCCCCACAAATAGACATGGAGGCAAAACTGAAATCCATGACGTCAAAGAACATCAGCAACCCCTGCACAGCCTTCCATACACATCAGTCTAAGCAAACACTCTATGCGCATTGATCTACAAGACAATGGAATTCCCATTGCGAAAAAGATATAATTCAGGTTCTATAATGGCAGTGCCAAGATAACGCACAACTGAGTACTGTTTGAAGAAAATACAATAATATATCTGCTGCAAAATCGAGCAACATTCAAACCAATACTGCCATCCACCGCCAAGACATAGAATTCCTGGGACTAAGCCTCAACAGGAAGTTACCGAGTATCAATATTCCGGAAAAAAGGACCTTGAGGCAAAAAGGACCTTCTGGAAAAAAGGACGACCAACAACAGTATATTATTGTAGGATTACAAGCAAGTTAACATACAATGGCTCAGTTGAGCTTTATGGCATCCAGGTCAGTTATCACCCCCTCCATCTGCATAGAAACAAATTTAGACAAATGTCAGACTTCACAAAGCAATTTTGATTTAAAAGGATGAAGCTCAACAAGAGGACAAGCAATGAGAGCAGGAAAGGCTACTACCTTCACAATCTGGCGCAGAAAATAGTCCCCATATCTCTTGGATGGCTTTGACTCTACAACATGAACAATGTCCTACAAAGCAACAAGACTATTTAATTAGCTTTAAAAAGGAAGTGAGTAATTCTCGTTAAATGTATGTTTTCATCATATGCCAGGAGAACAATCAAGCCTAGGTGTGGGCTGCATATTTTACAAGGAAAGTGATCATAATGCTTTCGAAACAGAAAATGGATAAAAACTAACAGCATGCATTTTAAGTGTAATGATGAAGTGATCGCTTCAGAAGTTTAAAGCGCAGAGTAAGATTCCATTTTGCAAGATATGCCGGAGAAAGAGATATCAAATCAGCAAAGCAATAAAAGGTAAAGAAAAAGGGATAGAAATTAAAAGCACTTGGATAAGCATACATCATCAATGTAGAAATCAATATCAGCATTGGAGATGATTTTCCCACGGGTGTCTGCAGCATGAGTTTTGTGCTTGTATGTCATTAAGATTGTCCTGCAAAGGAAACAAATGGTGCACAAAAGTACAATTTGTGAGCCTCCACCCACCTACCTCAAATCCCACAAGGCAAAACAAACCAGAAAAACAATAATCTGAATTCCTACCGTATAGTAGATTCGTCCACCTCCATATACGCTGCAAGTTTTGCCAGCGAGATTGATGAATACACCTTCAAGAAGGTTCTGACTCCAACTAGTAACTGTTGTTGTTTCACTTCATATAGGAATAATTTCAACTGGAGCCTATAAGCATCCTGTACGCTAAATATTCGCATTAGGTAAAACCAATAACTAATTTGAAGAACAAGCACATATCATTCAAAGATTGAATCTGGCATAACAAAAACCAAAGATCAAACTGGACTGAGCTTTTCCCCACTCCACTGCCACATGTATCGGACAAAACGCCATTTGCTCTGTCCAGACAGCTTCAACGCCCAAAAATCATCCATGAAACAAATCAAGTGTGCTAGTTTCCTGAACTTGACCAAATGAAATGCCAGGAACAAGATAAAAACCTTAAAAATCCATTTGATTAGTTTAAATCCCTAGCACTCCGAGCTTGGAGACTGGACCGTAATAGCCTATTCCTACCAAGCATGAATGCTCAGCATTTGAGGTTCCTTTGACGAATACATCGCCATTACACAAAAATTTTCATCCCTTGATTACAATAAGTTTCATCCTCAAGATGAGAGCTTTCCGCATGATCGACACACATAAACTTGTTCAGTACACACAGATCAATGTGCAGAAGTCACACTGTATATGATCAAGACAGTCAAAGAACACATCTCTAGCTGCCAGCTATGCGAAAATAGTGGCCAAGTAAATGAAAGAACACAAACTCTACTAAGAAAAGAGTGCCATACCTGGTTGTAATTCACCAGAGGCTCATCATAATCAGGAGCTGACGGAGTAATGAACTTGGGACAAGCATACGAGAAAAGCTCATCATAAAGAGCAAATGCCTCGTCGTCGTATCTTTGCATTCTAGTCATTTTCTCACCATACTTCTCCCGGAGTTGAGCATTCACAGTTTCCTCCACCAGCTTTACTTGAGGGCAAAGCGAAAGACAAATTGCAAGCAAAGCATACATTTGCTCATTCTTCTTCAGTATTTGTTCATACTGAGCGGATTTCTCATGATACTGCTTTGTCTTCAAAATATATAAAAGAATTTTGTTGAACTCCCGAATTGCATCACCATACCTGTTTCAAGGAATTAAATTGACCAACTTAAAAGTAACTTCTCAATTTTCAAGCAAACTATTTAAAGAAGACCAGCCCAACGACACGAAGTTGAAATTAACTTTCACGAGATGGAAACGTAATACATAAAGATATGGTTAATTCAAATTTCTACATCTCATATACAGTCCAACCACATTGCATTTTAGAATTAATATTAGAACAGCATCTATCCAAGCATCATGATCATCACTTTCAATCAAACGATCTAAACAACAAAAACACAACGGGTTGGGAGTGAAGAGGTATTTCTCAGGAGGACTCCACCCCACCCCACCGACTGAGAAAGCAGCAAAGTAACATATGTTGTTCACATAATGATATCAATACTTCAAAAGGTTTGTGTACCTTCGTAGCATAAGATTCGCGAATCCATAGTGATATATGGTGGCGATGTTGCTACCGATGACACTAGTGTAAACGCCTTGTTGACTAATATCAATTGGGCGCAGGCACTTCAACCCAGTTTGGTAATCCCCTAGAAGGCAATGAACTCGGAGCAATCCTACCATACTGAAATAACCCAACACCTTGAGAACATTACTCCCACCATTATAATCATAGCCATCAGTAGCAGTGAACTGCTCAAGGCCCTGCTTCTCTCGCTCCAAAATTTCGATGATCATTGATTTGTCAACCAAGGCTTGCAAGAAATTGAGCACGCCATAAACATTCCATGCCTACAAAAAACAAAGATTAACATACTGCAATAAGTAACTTCGAACTTGAGCTAAATGAAAATGATTGTTTCATTTATATCCTTCGAAAAAACATATAATCAGCACTTGTAGGAGTATAGCAAAAAATTTAGCTTTAGCCAAGGGCCGGATCAAAGTTTTGAGAATAAAATCGTAACTTCTAATTTGGTCCTGAGCTCTTGTATAAAACTAATTTCACAATAGATATGCAAATTCTCTTGGGCAGTCCAAATGAAAGCTTCAATATTTGCATAGCCGCATTCTCAATGAAATCCTGAATAAATTCTAGGAAGTAGACATGACAAAACCCCTAATCTAAAACAACAAAAGAAATAAAAATACACCATATGCACACAAACCAATCGAATCAACAAAAACAACCAACAACCAACAGGAGTAATCAACCTTATCGAACTCCCTGAGCAGGGCGATCTCGTGTTCGCTCTTCCCCTTCAACTTAGCCCTAAACTGACAAAAACTCTGAAACTGATACACAAACTCATCAATCATATCCCAAAGCCACTGATTCGGCAACTGAATATTCACATTCCCCAACAAAACCACCCCAAACAACTCGCAATAATTATCCCAACTCTCTATCCTCTCCTTCAACCCAACACTCCCCCTCGCAAACAAGTGCCTGAACCACATCTCCTTATACAGCAAACAAAACACATGATCATTATCCACGTAAATCGAGACGGATTCCACGGAGGGCCAGGGAGTGTCCTTGAAGAGGCGGTCGGTGAGGGTGTGGAAGGATGTGTCGTACATCTGGTGGATCTCGTAGACGTTGTTGTCGCGGATGTGGCGGTATAGGTGGACCACGAAGGTCTTGACCGCGTCGGGGACGAAGGTGGGGTCGTAGGCGGCGGAGGAAGAGGAGGAAGAGGGGCGGTGGTGGTTGTCGAGAGGCGGCGCCGCGGTCGCCATTGGTGGGGAATTTGGGGGTGAGGAGGGGGAATAGGATTTTGGTGATTAGACTTGTGAGCATGTCATGTGTTTCTTACGAGTTTTATTTGTCCCTCGTCTTGTGATGTCTGCAACATACGAGAGAAGCTATAGTTTCAGTTCGTATAATAATATGAATGATAAAAAAAATTATTGAGGAAAGGGAAACAGTAAAATTGTCCTAAAATCTTTTTCCCATTCGAATCATACCACACTCCTCCTTTTACAATTTACTTTCGGATGGAACAAAAAAAATAAAAAATTTACTTTTTACAATCTCATTAATAATCCAAAATCCACATTTTTCAAGTTCCCATCAAAAATTTCCCCAATTCCTGTTTCTTTCTTTTTTAATTTCACTCATCAATCTCACTTCTCTTATTCCTTAAATGCGATATCACTTTAATTCAAACCATTTTCAAACTTAAATGCAAGTCCATGAAACTTTTTGTCGACGAATTCATTGAGTTTGTTGCATAAAAATGCAGTAGTTGGTGGTACGAATCCATTTACTTTGTTGCTCTATAATCGATTGAATAAGTTTGCATTTGCGTTTTTGTTGAAGATGAGTGAATTAGAGACTCTGATTCCTCTCGCATTGAGCTTGTTGCTCTTTGTTGATATGAAGAAGAATGTCTTTTCATCAATGTCTACAAATTGATGAGCCTTTGTAGATGTATATGAACAACTCATGAACAAATGCCCTTACATCATTCCATTGTGGGCTACGTTGAAGTATTTTGCATCACAACTTCAAGCTCATGTCACGCTCATTGATGATGGAGACGTGACCAACATGTGGTATGTTCACCAATATGCAAATAAAGGAATTATTGAAATGGAGGCTTTGAAGAAGACAGATTCTCCCCATACCCCAATTACAAAGGTGTCTTCGTCCAGCGTTCATCAAGAAACAATGTAAGAAGTGATGGAAAAGGAGTTAATTTATGAGTTCTTTTTGTGATTGAGTTTGATGGTTTGAGTTTGCCTCGGTTGTTTAATAGGATAATCACGATATAGATATTATGTATTACTGTATTGACATGAGCATCAAAACTATAAGTTAAAAATCTCACAATCATATTAGACGTGCTGCAGTATAGATTTTTTAAGTAACAACATATTATGAGAGTTTAAAAGGAGAAAGTAAGTAAAGATCTGGTATATTGCAGTATATAATAAATCATATGCAATATAAATAAGATGTGTCATTTATAAATTTAATAGTTTTGCATTATAGATAATATGCCTAATTATGTAATTTCAATTGTTTTTTGTGATTGCAGGGCTTCACTTGATGGCAGTGAAACTGCACTTACTACTCTAAGAAATGAGAACATTTCTATTGACACTTGGCGTGATTGTACTAGAGGAGAAGGTAAGATCTTTAGTGATGTCGAGAGTTTAGGATCGCCGTTGGAAAATATGTGATTGAGATAAACCGTGATTTCATCTTAAAAAAAAAAAAATGATAGCGAGAAAGCAATTGATGTTTGCCCGAACAAGGCTTGCAAATGGCATGTGTATGCTTTAAGGTCCAAGCGATCAGGAGAGTTCTCTATACGTCGTTGTAATCTAACACATCATTGTGAGATTGGTTTTTCTAGCATAAAACATCCTAAAGCAAAGTCGATGTGGGTTTAAAATATTGTGAAGAGAAAATTGAGACAGACTCCTAGCTATAGGCCGGTTGAGATTGTGGCCGATATTCAACAAAATTATGGTGTTCGGCTTCAATATCATCACGTATGGCGTGGTTAAAAAGTTCTATTGGGTGAAATCCATGGTAAGGCTAGATGCTCGTATGATCAGCTTAGATGATATTGCCATACCTTAAAGGTCACTAATCCAGGAAGCCTAGCGGAGTACGAACTCAAAACAGCTACTTCATAGTTCAAGCGTCTGTTCATATGTTTTAAAGCATGCTTGATGGGATTCGTGAGTGGCTGTAGACCTGCTATTTTTTTGGATGGAATGTTCCTCAAAAGTAGGTATCAAGGCTGTCTCTTGAGTGGTACAGCTATAGATACAGATTGTGTTGGATATTTCCGATAGCCTTCGGTGTCGTTAGTGTTGAAAACAATGAGAAGTGGGAATGGTTCTGCATGCAACTAGTGAATGCACTGTCCCCTTTTCATGGTGGAAATTGGCTACGATATATATTCTTCTCCGATCGTCATAGTGGACTTCTCTGAACCGTTCCATTGTGTTTTTCTGGTGCTGATCATTCGTATTGTCTTCGTCACCTTGTTGACAACTTCAAAAAAAAAAGTTGAATTTCTATCTTATTTAATACCGATCCTTGTAGTTGATGACTTTAGAGATATGATTCTTGATTGGTTTGTATTCACTGTAGGTACGTACAAAGTATCCACACTTGCACAAGAAAAATTGGTGCACTATTTTCAAGAATCGTGCATATGCAATGATGATGGAGAAGTTTAAGATGAACATGGACAAGATTTTTACTGCGATGCCGAATTCTCAAGAGTTCATTGTTAACTCGAATCCAGAGCGTTGATCGAATGTTTTGTTTCGTGATTATCGTTGGGGTACAATGACTAACAATTTAGCTGAAAGCTTCAATACCTGGATTCGAGATGCTCGTCACCTACCGATCACAGCAATGGTAGAAATTGGTCGAAGCATACAAAGAGAGTCGTGAACTGAGCCTTTTTCGTGCTAGTCGTACAACATTTGAGGTAACCGATCAAGAAAAAACCCATGGTATGAAAAGGATTAAGTTTTCACATTTTAATCGATACCTTCTTTGATCAAACATGTGCTCATTAACGATCTCACATCAAAAGGATTAAGTTTTCACATTTTATCTTTATCAAAAAAGAAAAAAAAAAGTTTTCACATTTTATTATCTGGTAATAAATTAAATTTGATGGGTTAATGTAATACTCTATATCAAGAACTTCTTATAATATAACAATGAATGACTAATGGATAAATTTAAGTTAAAGACATAATATAAATTCTTGATATAAAATTAATTAGTTATTATTAATAGAACGAATATCGCATATTATATCACAAAAGATAATAATATTATAATCAAAATATTTTATATTGTTGACTTATATAGTCATAGGTAGAAGTCTAGTATTTATAAAAGAGAAACGAATGTGAAGATTAAAAAATGTCGGGAATTTAAAAAAGAAAATTGAAAAGATCTTCATGGTTGATTTATCTTACTGAAATTTTTATAACCCTGAAATTTATATGCCAGAGTATTTGTTGACCTTGAATTTCCGATTTTATGTATTATTGCATCAATCTTTCCGAACAGTAGTTTATCATTTACGCATATCTCTACTCTTTCTTTCGTTTTCTCCATATAACTCATCAAATTTAAATCATAAACTTATCAAATTTTATGGACTTGATACATATATAAATGTGAACTATGTTAGCTAACGCGTTACCCAAAAAACTATGTTAGCTAACGACTCTGAATGGAAACGAATGCATTAGCACTTGTCTTCTAATTAAAACACCCATTTGACATACAAACCATGTATCAGGATCTTCATTCCTATTTGTTTCTTGACTTTCAGTGCTGTAATGCGAGTTCGCTTTAGCAGCTTCACAGCAGAATAACCATAGAACAAAACGTTAAGCATAGGTGATGCAGTATTGTCAGCGGAAATAACTCAGTGATCGAAAAAACAAACCACAAAACAACAGAATCAAATGTTTTCCAAACAAAGTATAAGGCAGCAAAAGAGAAGATTTTATGTTTTAACAATATTAACACATTAAAGATTGCCACAATGCCATTAGTCAATGAGTTGCGAAGGAATTGACATTCTTGCTCCAATGCCAGAAAGCAGCTTCAGCTAACAATTTGGAGCGAATGTCGCTCCAATCTTCCGTTGATTGAAACAAGACTTGCATGAAACATCGTCCACTTTAAAGTTCTTAACGCTACAAGAGAACTTATTGTTCTATTTCTGGGATCATAAGAAGCCCACTCATATGGAATTCCGAACTCCTTGATTATACCAATAAAGAACTGCTCATTTTCCTTCCACAGCAAATTAGACCACCTCAACGAATGCTTCGGGTCAGGTGGAAGCCTCAAACACAATACTAAGTTCCACGACCCAGCGTTCCCATACTCACCGAGATTCCACAATTCAACAATGCAAGGATAATCACATCGACAACCAGTCGGCCAACGAAACATGCTGCAACCTCGTGTGGTCTTTGACATTATCAATTCATATCTCACATTCCATCCACACTTTATTTTGTCAGACATCTGTGTAACTAAGAAGTTTTCATTGTCAACGTCAAACAAGATCAAGATCTGCCGATTATCTAATCCCAATCCGAATCAGTTAACCATATTTCCATCTCTCAAAGAACGCGGCAACGGATATATTTGTCTCAGTGTGTCACCCTCCCCATCAATAGTTGTCCAGGAATCTTTACGGAGAGAGTAGACCTGTACAGGATCAATATAAGGAAGAATCTTATAATCCTTTCATATCAAATCACGTATGATCATTCCGCAATATGTATTAGGTTAAAAGTAGATAGTATACCCCACCATTGATGTTTCACGATAAATTTTAAAAAAAAAAATACGTTTGATAAGGTACATTTATTGGTGTTAAATTTTGCATCGACAGACATGCGAAGTGAAATGATTGCAATTAAATTGAAACGGAAGAAGTATATCTTATTGATAAGTCTATAATTAATATATCCTCAAATATTATTATGGAATACTAATATAATTATACATACCGTAAATAAGATACATTTACTTCTTGTATATCTTATTGCTAAGTATAGTGTTCTTAAGTGCTGGACTGGATACAATGGTCTTGATATCTCAAATGATGTAACGGCTTAAACATACACATTATTCACCCAGACACATTAATAATCCGCTTTTTAACTGTTTATCGTCATCTCCACGACGAAGAGCGCTAGCGCCACCAAAGAGAGAATCTGCATCTTTGTTGAATCAAGATCAGGAGAGGGACAAGGACGACCTGCCGTGCAGAAGCGAGAAGCAAACCGCTGAGTGACCCGTGGCTTCTCTTCTTAGAGTACCAGATTTGCTTGTTGGCTTTGGTTTCTTGGTTGAGCTAGTCATCATGGTTAAATACAAGAATTACTAACCACCAAACCGATGTAACTTTCTTGACAGGGCTGAACTGTAAAATTCCAACTATACAAACCAGGCTTCCAAATGATGCAAGAAAAAAGAAAAAAAGGCACTTACACTAAAAGGATCATAGCCATTGCATGAAAATTAACAGTGTAACTCCAGAGACTTTAGCACAGCTGAGGCAGCTAATCCTGTTGATCGATCCTCAAGCTGTTCAGCTAATATCATCTGGCAATGAATGTTTTTTGTTTCTTTCTCTTCCTGTTGCCACCAACAGAAACTAGTATCCGTCTCTCATCGGATTGCCATCAAATTTATGCACAGTTGCTGGTAGTGATTAATCAGAAATGCCTAAAAGACCACTAGGGAAACCTTTTATTGTCCTAGATGATCATCAGGATGCGTTCCAGCTACTTGAGTTCTGGATCTGTAGAGGCTGCACTAGAGCGACTTCTATAACTGTCGTATGGAGAAGTCGAGCAACTCGTCACATCCTGCAAAAAATAAGGTTCTGAGTAATGTATCATAAACAAAGCCCTTATTATAAAATATGTTCTTGGCAGTTGGGTGCATCAGGATTATCTATAGTTTGAATAAGCAGAAGTGGTGATTCAAGGATTAGAAAGGATACTTACTGGACGCAAAGAGGATTGACTGGGAGTGGCATAATAAAAGCCATCAACGCCTCTGAAGCTCTGCTGGCCCATGCTTTCCTCAGCTAGCATTCTCAGCCGGTTAAGTTCCGGCAAAACTACCGTGCCAAGATCAGGCCTATCTCTCCGCCTCAACTCAGCGCACGTCAGGGACAATTCAGCGAATTTCAGGGCCTCCTCAACTGGCCAATCACGAACAGCTGGATCAAGCATCTCCTTGAAGGTTCCTTTCTCAATAGCACGCTCCATGTAGTGTGTCAACCCCATTGGCGACTTGGCAGTAATGATTTGTAACAGCATCACGCCAAGAGAATAAACATCTGATTTTACACCTAACATCCCTGTTTGCTGATACTCCGGATCAATGTAGCAAAAAGTACCAGCGGTAGATGTCATACGGTATTGTGTTACGGTATCAGCAATGGATGGTGGAACCAACCTAGCTAAGCCAACGTCACTTATCTTGCTGACTAGGTTCCTGTCGAGCAGAATGTTGCCAGGTTTCAGGTCACGGTGCACTAGGGGCTCAGGCTTGGTTTGATGGAGGAAAAGCAGGCCAGTGGCGATTTCTGCTGCTATTCGGAACCTGTGCTGCCAAGAGAGTGGTGGAGTGCCTCCTCGGCAAAACAGACGGTCCTCTAGACTCCCATTATGCATGTACTCATAGACCAAGCAGCCGTACTCAGGGCAAGCTCCTAACAGAAGAACCATGTTGGGATGTCTAATGCAACTCAGCACTTCAACCTGCGAAGTCATGAACCACAATGTCATTTCAATACACGCAGGCTTTGATAAAATCAATCCAAAAATGACTGCATCCTGAAAAATCGGCAAAACGGATTTCCTTCTATGTCCACTGAAAATCAATCCATGATTATGAATCCTTTGCGTTAATGTTTGAAGAACAACAGACTAAGCTCGTCTTCATTCAGAAAAATATAAAAGATTCAGTTGAGCACCTCCTGTTGAAACTGTGACCTTCCTTGAGCTGCATCCGGACGAAGCACCTTGATTGCGACTGGTGTATGATCCAAATGGCATTTGTAAACAGGACCATAGCCCCCTTCTCCAATCTTCCGTGTTTGTGTGAAGAACTCCGTTGCAGCTTCGATCTGCTCGATAGTGTACCTCCTGTAACTGATAGTTGAATGTACCACAGATTTCATTGCTGTCTTTTTCTCCTCGCTCTCTTTCAATGCTTTCATCTCCGCATTGATCCTTTTCTGAGATTCGAGTTCCGCAATCCTCTTAGCAGCTTCCGCATCCTCCAAGGCTGCTCTTGACTTGGGTTTTTCCTTCTCTGGAAGTGCCAATGCAGCTTCTTCAGCAAGTCGAGCCTCCTCCATTTTTTGCTCTTCCTCCAATTTCCATCTTTGCAGCTCCATTGCCTGTAACCAAGTTATCATAAAGTTCGCAACATTTATGTAAAGATTAATGTTATAGAAATTCCAAGAACTCGCCTTTTGTTTCGCCGTCAGTGCTTCCTTGCAGGCATTGCTGTACATGTCCATTGTCTGCTTCAGTTCCAGTTTTAGTCTTCTCATTTCAGCCTCCAGATCATCCTAAAAGTCGCAACCATAATATGATGCCAAAATCATTTCTTATTTTCTCAAGCATATACCAACTAATTATCAATGCAAAATGTAGAGTAGCCTCACCCCTGGTGGCTGTGATCCGGACCATGAGTGACTACCACTATCATCTGAGGTCTGTGAGAAGCTAGGCGGGGAACTGATATCGATAGACTTGCGACGAAGGGAGTCTGTGGTGTAGTCTGTGTTGTCCGAGCTGGTAGACAGCCTATTTGGACTCTTTCCAGTTTCAAATGTATCATAAAGGGAAGGAAAGGCACGATCAACACTCGGCCTGCCAGAGCTGACGAATGATATGTCGGAGTCAGATAACAGCTCTCCATAAGACTTAACATTTGGCACTTTTACTCCTCTGGTGAATGGCGACCTGTTCCAGAATATTGTCCTTAGTTAAACATTTGCAAGTATTGAATCAGGAGTGGCTTTTGCTTTGGTTTTCTATTCATTACCTATACGCCTAGTTCTGGAATGAAATAAAATAATAAAAAAAGGTCAATGCAGCGAATGTTCTTAACTAAACTGTTCAAACTGGTGGTTGAAAGCACAAAAAAAAATCTAGCTTAGAACTCCCTGTGATCGCGTTACAGGAAGGAAACTGAGTAATTGGTCATCAAAACTATGACGAAGAATTAACTCTACCTAGAGAAGACCAAGATCAGGGTTTTGAGGACAAAATGAAGGACAAGAACTAACCGGAACTCCATGTCATCAGACGAAAGCCGTGGTGACCCTCTGTCAGATCCTAAACAAAGAAACAATTTCAAGTCATAAAAACAAGCATAGCTACAAATTAAGTTGCAAGAAGTTGAATCCATATGAGTCTCTCACAAATCCTGGTTGAAGTTAGATATCAACCTCTTGAGTTTCTGGGAGGAGTTGCTGGAATGATAGTCGTTGGGGCGTTCATGATTTGATTGCGGAGTGAAGAAATAGATGGAGCAGGTCGAGAAGCAGACCGCATGGACGAGATTTTGTTCTTCGATATTACATATACAGTGCAAAAGTCTGGTGCTCCTTTGGATACCACTCCAGGAATATCGGTCTTGCTGAATCTGCTTCGGCCAACAATTTCTTTGTTACTAGACCATGGAAGTTAGACAGTTTAACATCAAATCTACGGAACATATGCTTCATTTTTGTTCCATAGCTTTTAGTCGGTGTATTATCAAGCGATTTGAAGCTTTTCATAACACAGCATTACTACCTTAGAAAGCCGCCTTTTGAGGAAGAGCCAAGCACCAAGACTTCTATAGCAGTTTGAGTAGTGTACTCTATCAATGCCTTCCCTACGTCTGTATCTTCCAGTATTATATCTTTGCAGTTTATCTGTTGAAGGCAACATTGAAAATCCTAAGTTAAGAATATCTAGGGACCATGAACAAAAATATAGGTGTCTCTTTTTCAAGATCATTGTCGTTGGTCCATGATATCTTGGATTGAAATACCTACATCTTTTCGTGTGCAGAAACAACGGAACGGAATGAACAAATCTCTCGCCTGTGAGTCAAGTTGTCTGCCTGCAAAGTTTTGTTACCAGCATTAGTAAGGTTTAGTACCAAAAAAAATTGGGTATAAATTTACGCAGAGAATGTAGAGTTGTTATCTAAATGGATCAGTGACTTCATGAGCGGAACCATTTACAGTTATTACTCGCGCCCAAACTGGAGACTTTGACACCAGGTCAGCAGACTGCTTATTGTGATGCTATCAGTCCAGGACATGAAATGTATTGCCCCTGCTTCATTAGCATATCACATCCAACTTCTTTCCTTGGCAACAAATAAAACCTAAAATGGTTACTACCAACGCGGCTAAAAAACATACGTGTCTTTGTTGGCTTAAAGTTACAATTACATTGTATCAGCTTGACTGCACATAAAATGTACAAGGCCACTCAACGTTTTTGGCCTCACAAACTAGAATGAAATTCGTTGTAACTCATTCAATTGGCAATTATAAACAAATGATAACGTGCAGTACAGAGCTAATGAAAATGTTCTGCTCAGCCTTGGCTATTGCTGCCAATAGCTTATTCAAGTAATCAAATTTGGAATCTGTCAAAGTGTATACTACTCCTTGAGATTGACAGGAAGGCAATTTTAGTTCGATGTGGTGATAAACCTTTCCTCATTCTTCGAGTTCAGAATTCCGAAAAGACAGATCCAAGAAAGAAACTTGGTTCAACCCAACGTTTCTAATGGACTAACCACACCTCTCCTAAGACACGAATTGAAACTGGTGCTCATACCAAGCAGCTCTAGCGCACAGCATTAGTCTAGGAGTGGAATTTTGAAGCATGGTCTCAGCCATCACAGGAAGAGACTGTTTCTAGGCGTCTTGAATTCATAATCAAACACTCGAATATCAAACTTGTTTTCAGCTCGAGTATCTAAGACTTACATCCAACACATATTTTGCATGCATCATTTTCTTACTATTTCTTCATTTCCAATGCCCCTCATGCTCGGATCTTCTTTTCCAGAGATAGCACATCTAAAACTCTTAACCAATAAAGATGCAGAAATGCCAAGCAAAGTCGCTAACAAGATTCATCACATTACAATCAAAATAAACACAAGAAAAGAAAGAAGGAATCAAAGGGCTTACTATTAGGGAGAGGAAGAGAAGCCGATGATGAAAGCGAACCCGGTGGCCTAAGTTTGACATGGATGAGCACAACAGTTTGTCCCCTTTGCAAAAGATTGTCAATTGCCCATTTCAGTGCGAGTTGGCTCCCTTTATCCTTGTCAATGGCAACTGCTATCAAAGCATTAGTCCTTTCCTTCTTATATCCATTCTCCTTTGGAAGCCACATCTTTTCCTACCAGTGTAGCGAGAATCTCGATTCTACCCAGTAACTTCAATGATTCTAAATGACAGATCCGATTGCCTTTTGTTGAATCAGATCATTGACATTGACCCAAAAAGGCTCTTGTTCATTTTTTTCCTCCTTCTCCCTCTTTGTCTTTGTCTCACTGATTTTGCGTTTGATTTTGAATCTTTTTGTCCCTCCATCAGATCAATGCTATTTTTGTTCATCCTCCTCTCTCTCTCAAACCTGAGCCTCAGATGCAAGGAACCAGCAACTTGGTTGAATAAAAATTCTCCACCCCAATCTATTTTTAGGGAGTTCATTTTGAGGCAAAACCAAGCCCAAACAGTTTTGTTTTTTTGTTTTTTTTTTTGTCTACCTGTCTATCAGAAGTTCACCCTAAGAGTTTGAAGAAGGAAACATGACATTTGTATTGGATTGTTAAGAAAACTCGAGCAATCGGATTCTCTAGCCCTCATAATGTCTCCGGAACTGGAAAAACGTATCTGAGTATGATTGTCCATAAATGTATGTGAATTATGTCATTAGTATACCGCTTATTAGAATTCATATTGTTACTGGCTGTTCTCTTCCTCTGGCCAAATCCACAAAACAATAACATAGTTCCTACTGATCCTGCAAGTTTATGGAAACTTAGCTACTGTATTAATCTCAAGACTTGCACTCTGCTGCACGTATAAGAAACTGAGACTACAATTTCTATATGCCTCTATATCTCAGGACAATGCAACCTCACAAATCTTTTTACATGACAAAATGAAAAATGAACACCACTATATTCTCTGGAGTATCACATTTTACAAGAAGAAGACTGCAACTGCTAACAGAAAGAGCAGGAAAACAAAATTCCCCAGAGGCCGGAACAGCCGCCGGAATCTGAATTTTCAGTGTCGATCATGATGATGAACGTGCAATTTCCACTGGAAGGGTTGCTGATCGCGACCGCCGAGGGGTTTGAGAACTGACACGCAGTTGCCAATTGATTTTGCTCCTGATAGTGTATGTTGAATGCATAAGATATGTTTCCTGGTGCATTCAGACTCCCGCACGAAGTTTCATATGCTAGACACGTGCAGTCAGCATTGGCACAAGCGTAGGAGACGCTTGGAGCAACCTCAGGGTCGTCAAGGCTTACGGAAGGAGACATCACGCACCACTGCTGAGGCAGAAAGGTGATGCCCTTTGCGGCCACGATAGTGGATGAGTTTGAGTTCAAGGTACCGAGGTTGAGATCATACGTAGGTGTACCATCATAGTAAAAAATCCCCCAGTGGCGCTCAAATTTCCCCGGTTGTATACTTTTTGCATCCTCATTGATGAGACTAAACAAGTAGGCTTCTATTGTTTGATTTGGCCTCGTTGGAGTCCCATTTCCACTTGATGTGTGGTTTATGAAATCCTGGTTGAATCTCTGGGCATTGGTCGGGGTTGCACTCTCATCCCCGTCCGTGGGCCAGCCTATCTCACCAACTACTATCGACATGTTCCCGAATCCGTTCTTCTCAAGTGCCCACACGAGTGTGTCATAGTTTGCATGAAAGACGTTGTCATATGTCTTGCCATTGTCTTGAAGCGGAGAAGAGTAGCCATTGAAGAAAGCATAGTCGAATGGGAAGTAAACATCGTCATACAGGCTTATGAATGGGTAGATGTTGACTAGGAAGGGCGCCCCTGTCTGGTTAAAGAAGCTCATGGCATCCAACATGAGCTGATGGATGTTGGATTCGAAGTCACCACAAGAGGGAAGGCCAGTTGAGCTCTGATACACGACTGCATTCAAGGGGACGGTGACCTTCACCTTATCTCCATAACCGGCTTTCACAATGGCCGTGTTGATGTTCTCAACAGCAGGAAGAGTGATGTTGAGGTACGTCCCATTGTAAGTCGACAAGAATGGTTCATTCCCAACTGCAACATACCTGTTGAAATAGTAGCAAAACATAGTAAAAGTTCAAAGCTGCTTGACAACAATCAAGTAAAAGTTGATCTGTGTGCTTACTATCGTTCTCTATTCAATCCAACAATACTTGGAATATTATCTTTTCCACCCTTCTAGTACTCTAGGACTTGATTAATACGCCACAGATGACACCATGACAGGACTCTACATTATATGTCGGCAGAATGAACTCCTCAGGTCCCTTGGTGATGTAATATGAGTACCTTCTTAGACCTCAAGAAAGGAATAAAAGGTATCCAGTTATATCATACTTTCAACCTAGTTGATATCCGTGTTCGGTATCTTAACACTAAGCACAATGCCTGAACCAATTCGTTATCCCTCATCTTTCATTCTACATTTCGTTTACACGCTCTCATTAACCATAGATTTAGCTTCGAAGAAAAACACATACACACGCCAAAATCTATGGGAAAGGTCATCAAACCACAGAACTTAGGAGGAGCAAACCCTACAAAAAAGGTCATTAGGACACAGATCTAAAAGGGAGCAGCCCCAAGGGGGAGAGAAGGGCACATCACAAAACATCCGAGGTTCAGCCTCAAAAGAGCAACAAAGACGGTGAGCATCACAGGTAGAAGACATACACCTTTTGTTGCACATTAGTGTAAGAAACTAGATTAAGTTTTTTTTTTTATCAAACAATGTAAGAGTTAACTTGTTGTTTTATTTAAAAGTTTTGTTAGCATCAATTTAAGAGGAGATTGATAGTAATGTGCAATCTCACCTGTTGTATAGAAATTGATGATAAAACTTATGAGCATTGGCTATGATATTGTTAGTGTGTTTAGGATGAAAATTAGATAGATATCAGTAATTTAGGCCAGATGCTAGAGAGCAGACGACCACAGATGGAGAACATTATGTGGGTCATCAGAGACAGACTATTATAGAGAATTTCTACTAAGCAACTAAAACATGCATGGGCAACAAAAGACCTACAAAACCTTCGGGATGTAGGATTGTACTTGCATATGAGGACCAACACAACAATGCATAGATTGCATTAGATCTGGGTGCAGACGAGGTTGCGGCAGTGATTGGGTACAGACGAGGTCTCAACGATAGTGAGTGTACACTGAGTTACAGTAGACTGGAGTGCAGCAGAGATGGTTGCTAAGGTTGGGGTAGAAGTCTAAGGATCAATCAAATTGATACTTTGAGGTTCAGAGTGACAATACGAGGATCTGAAAAGATGAGCTGTTAATATCAGTATAGGGTCACATGTGATAAGTTGTCACCATCAGATCAAGTAAATAAGTCACGGGTTCATTCCCTCAACCTATAAAAGGAGGATCAAGGATAATGAACATTAAGAGTTAAACAGATGATTGAACGTACAAATGTGCAAAAACAATCCAAATTCAAACTATTTAAGTGGGCTGAATTGAAGAATAGGAAGAAAAGAGTTCATTAGTTTGCATTAAAGAACAGAAGCTGTAGCAGAGTCCAGTGAAGGATCTATGCGAGGATCTAGGTTCTTCATCTTTGACAAGTTACCTAGTTTGTAAAGGAGTTGTCTTGTAAGCCAAAAAAGAAGAAGATAATGAACTCATCTCTTGAGTTGACTAAACTTGTCCCCAAGGAAAGACTCGACTAAATTCTCGATTATCAGTTGATAACGAGTGTTTGAACCAGTATAAATGATGTGTTCTTTACTTGTCTTTATTGTTATGAGCTATTAAAACCATTAAGAATCAAACACAACAATAAACAAAGACAAACTCACAAAGATTGAGACTTTACTGCAAACCACCTCAGTAGTCTGCAAGGAACATCAGTGTGTTAAAACTCATTATTCCGCTGCATTACACGGATAAATTTTAAAACACCTATTCACTCCCCTTTAGGTTGTACCAGTGGATCTTACAAATAAGTTTTTGAGTGTGCTGTGTATGTTCCAATCGCACCACCCCAACAAACAAAGATGGGTCCCCAATATAAATTTGGGATATACGTTGTTTTTTATTCTCCCTCAATAATACGGTATCTCGAATCATTAACAAAAGATGTGTTCACTGCAAGATTTGCAGATTGCCATTTTAAAGAAAATGAATTCCCAAAATTGGGAGAAGAAAAGAAGAGAGAAGGAGCACATATTTCATCAACAATTTGGGATGAAAATCATAAAAATCATAATTATTGTCCTCGAATGATCCTTGTATTAGCCAATATGAACATGAAGTTCAAAAGATTATTCATTTACAGAATATCGCAAATGAAATGCCCAACTCATTTACTGATTCAAAGGGAATAGTTAAATCTTGTAAACAAGCTGTAAATGCTCTTGCAAGAATTCTAATATCAAATGAATCGAATACTGGCAACACTCTAGAAGAGTGTAAACCTCACCTGAAGCGTTGTAGATCTGTTGGTACGAAAGATGCAATTCCTCGTAAAAGAAAATTCAAAGGTAATGACGTTTTTAAAGAAATCATACCAATGGATAAATCTATAAAGGTGATTGATGAAAAAATAATAACTAATGATGCTAATGAGGATACTATCGAGAAATAATCACTTATAAATGAAAAAATCTCGATTAATTATGCTAATACACATATTGTGTGAGATAGAAATAAAATCGAGATAGATGATATCTTTGCCTATAATGTGGTATTAAATATCATGATTTCAAATGGGGATCCAAAACCACGTATTGTGGATGAATGTCGACAAAGAACTGATTGGCCAAAATGGAAGGATGCAATTCAAGCTTAATTGGACTCTTTGGCTAAACGTGAAATTTTTGGACCAGTAGTCCAATAACCATAAAATATCAAACCGGTTAGATATAAGTGGATTTTTGTTCGAAAACGAAATATGAAAGGAGAAAGTATGAGGCATAAAGCGTTAGACGAAAATCTATAATGAAATCTATTCTCCTGTGATGGACGGAATTACGTTCCATTTCTTATTTAGCATGGCTGTTATAAAAAGATATGATATGTGTCTAATTGATGTTATGACAACATATTTATATGGATCATTAGACACTCGCATATATACATTAGGATCCCTGAAGGATTTAAGATGCCAAGTGATACATAACCACGAAACCTATACTCAATTAAATTACAACGATCGTTGTATGGATTGAAATAATCGGGACGAATATGATATAATCGTCTCAATGAGTATTTGTTGACAAAAAGAATATACAAATAACAAGATATGTGCTTGTGTTTTTACCAAGAAAACAAAATCTGATTTTGTTGTAATTACCGTACATGTATACGATTTAAATATTGTTTGTACTCAGGAAGAGATCATACAAACGGGCAATTACTTATAAGGAGAAATTAAAATGAAAATATTGGTAAAACAAAATTCTATTTCAGCATACAACTTGAACATTTGTCCACTGGAATTTTTGTCCATCAATCGACATATACGAAAAAAGTCTTATGTCGTTTTTATATGAATAAAGCTCATCCATTAAATATCTCAATGATTATTAGATCACTTGATGTGAAAAAGGATCTATTCCAACCATAAGAAGATGGAGAGAAGAGTTACTTGGACAAGAAGTTCCATATCTCAGTGCAATTGGTGCACTGATGTACCTTGCTAATTCTACAATGCCTAATATTGTTTTTACTATTAATTGATTAGGAAGATTCAGTTCATCACCAACTAAAAAACATTGGAATGGAATAAAATGAATATTATATTATCTTTATGGAACTATAGATATGGGTTTATATTATATAAGAGAGACAAAATCACATCTTATTGGATATATAGATGCAGGATATTTATCTGATCCACATAAAGTAAGATCGCAAGCTAGGTATTTATTCATCTATAATGATGCGACAATTTCGTGAAAATCAACAAAACAGACATTAACTGATACATCTTCAAATCATATGGATTAACTTATTATTTATGAAGCAAGTCGAGAATGTGTTTGGCTTCAATCTATGATCTATCACATTCAAATTTCATATGAATTATTTTCAATTAAAGATAACCCTACTGTAATATACGAAGATAAAACAGCATGCATTATGCAGCTCAAAGAAAGATATATTAAATGTGATAGAACTAGACATATATCTCCAAAATTCTTCTTTGCACATGATCTTTAAAAGAATAGAGATATAAATATACAATAAATGAAGTGAGCTCAGATAATTTGACAGTCATATTCACCAAGATAATTTTTGAGATACTCAGATAAGAAATCGGGATTCGACGACTCAAAGATTTCCCTAACTGAAGATGTCTCAATGAAGTGAGCTATTATAACAATTTGAGCTATTACTCAAACGTAATATATTGTTTTTAATTTGATTTTATTATAACAATTTTTTTTTACCCCTTGTTAAAGCTAACTTCAATATATTTTTATTAATGTGTATGCAAAACCTATTCCATTATAACCATTAAGACAAATATATGGGGACAACACACTCCACGAAAAATTGAGTGGGGACGAACCGGCCCGATCGAGAGTATATAGCTCCGCCTCTGCTTGTGTGCTCAAAGCATCACAGGTCCAGAAGTTCAAGAACAGACAATGAGAAGCAGTGGTACTGAAACTTGACCAATCAACCTAAATCAAAGTTGATGTATTTTTATTTTCTATGAAGTCAACATTGCTATTCTAAATTTCAATATACGAATAAGCAAAGATAAAAAAAATAATATCATCTTCGTTCTAATTTAATTATAATAATTTGATCTAGTATATAGTTTTATATGTGTTAAATTTGAATGAAATTTTATAACAAAGAATATCTTTTTAATAATATTGAAGTATAAATGGAGTTTATGAGAAAGAATAAGACACGAGAAGAAAAAAGATGATGAAATATTTTGATTATATTAATATAAATTTATTATTAAATAATAAAAAAAATAAAAATATTCAATTAGAATGAAACTGACAAAAAATTGTTACAATTAAATTAAAACTAAAAAAATAAAATGTTATATTTTCGATCCGATCAAAACAAACGATAGTACGGGACGGTTTCGAAAAATAACTTCCCGTCCTGTATCCCGTATCGATTTTTTGGTTTTTTTTTATTTTAAATTTCCCGTCCCTACCGTTATTGATCAATACGAGTTCGATATAACCGATTCTTGTCGGTTCTTTTTCTTTGGGAAATTTTTGCACATCCTAATAGATGCAGAAGAATTTCCATACTGGAATATAATATCCACCGCGCCTTGCTGCAAGTGCAAATATTGGTATGATTCAAAGATTCCAAATGGATTTGATTTTCAAAAGTGTGGACCGTGGAAGTGTCGAAGATAACCACCAACTTGTGTTTAGTGTTTGACTTGAGTTGCGTGCCTATCGTCGCTAGGACTACTGTACGAGCTTATATCCATCTTCTAAATGATCATAATCTACCCCAAACAAGTGGTCCGTTGCATATTCACTTCGTGGTCCTCTTCGTTGTGAGAACAATTGGTCAAATAAAAACACAATTATTTCGTTTGTTTTAATTTATTTGTAATAATTTGATCCGATATTTAATTTTATTTATGTATTAAATTTTTATGAAATTTAATATAAAAATATATTTTATTAATGATAGTGAGATATGAGTAGAGTTTAAGAGAGAAAATGATAGAAAAAAAGATGATTGAATAATTTGATTATATTATTCATATAAATTAATTAACAAATAAGAAAAAAATAAAAGAGACGAAAATAAATTGGGATGAAAATAAAATATTACAAATAAATTGAAATAAAGGAAGTAATTATGAATATATAATAAATAATACTTCCTACTTCTGACAAAACATATAGGAGTATTGAGTATAATATTTTGTTATTTGGATTGTTTTAAAATATTTAAAATATTTTTATTTTAGACAAATATTTAATATAAAAAAATACTCTTTTCATCCCATGAAAAATACAATATTTATTTTTTTATGTCGTTTCATAATAAATACTCCAATGTTTCTTTATATGAAAATCCTTTCACGCAAAAAGTCAAATCGATTACAATATACTCCATAACTTTTTTCATAACTGTTATAATAAATTTCACTATTAATACAAATTTAACACAAACATAAAATGACGTACCGAGTCAAACCGTTACGTTTTTCATGGGACAAAGATAGTATCAAACAAATCATATTCTGTTATAATATATCCATTATTTTTTCACAACTATTACTATAAATCTTATTATCACTAAAAATTTTTTTTTTATTAAATCTCACTAACAATTCAGCACACACATAACATTCCGTGTCGGATCAAATATTATAAGAATTATGAAATGAAAGAGGTAATAAGTTTTTTTTTATCATTAATTCATATCTTTGATACTCCCTCCGTCCTATATGCTTTTTTTATTCATCTCATTCAAATTATAATATTTTTTATTTATCAACTATTTATAATATTTTTATTTTAGACAAATATTTAATATAAAAAATACTCCTTTTATCCTATGAAAAATACAATATTTATCTTTTTATGTCGTTTCATAATAAATACTCCAATGTTTCTTTATATGGAAATGTTTTCACACAAAAAAGTCAAATCGGTTATAATATACTCACTATTTTTTTTCATAACTGTTATAATAAATTTTACTATTAATACAAATTCAACACAAACATAAAATATCGTACCAAGTCAAACCGTTATATTTTTCATGAGACGAAGATAGTATCAAATAAATAATGTTCTGTTACAATATATTCATTATCTTTTTTCATAATTGTTATTATAAACCTCAATATCACTAAAGAAAAATATTCTTGTTTTTATCAAATCTCACTAAAAATTATGAAATATTATGAAACGAAGGGAGTAATAAGTTTTTTTTTATCATTAATTCATATCTTTGATACTCTTTCCGTCCCATTCAAATTGTAACACTTTTTTTTATTCTTCTCATTCAAATTATAATATTTTTTATTTATCAATTTTTAATTTATAAAAATACTCTAAAAAACTATACCTACTTTATATCACTTCAATTCATTCACTAATATTTTTTTTCTTTGTTTTTTCTCTCTCACTCATTCAGATAAATTAGATATTTTTTCTAAATTTAATATAT
>LIEC01008283.1:0-28397 GCA_001925005.1 Drosera capensis | reverse complement strand
CGAGGCTTTTGCCATTTTGCAACACTTTCGCCTCTATTATAACTGTTGACTTTCTTTTGAGCTCTTCTACTGTTTTCTCCTCTGTTACCTTTTCCCTGGCTACAGCTTTTTCTATTGCCTTTTCCTTAGGAAGCCTTGTTGCTTCTTTCCTTTTCTTTGATATCTTATCCAGCTCCTGTTCTTGTCCAACCGAATGTGGAAGGGGATTTATTCCTTGTGAATGCATATTAGGATTATGTAAACTTATGTTTACATAATATGTTATTTTTTTAACGCTTTAATGTGTCATGAGGATGCTGATATTTTTAATTTATTGTAGGAATAAACGTTACGAAGGATTAGGATTAGCTTAGGATTATTTGAAGAATTTTCTGATTTTATAAAAATAACAAGGTAACACACATCATTACCCTAAATTCAATATTTGTGTATGCGTGACTTGATTTGTGTGACTGTTGATCACATACTTATATGTTAAATAAAAAAAAAAAAATCTTGATGCTCCTCACTGTCTTGAATGTAAAATTTGTATACCTAAAAGGATAACGATACAACCTATACAATATTAAAGATTATAATAAAGATTCTTGAATATTGTTTGCTATTGATATGTGATATCCTGTATTGATTGTATATTATTTTTGTAACGAGCTATTAGTTTTGAAAAACTTTAGAGAACGTTACAAAAATATGTGACCCCCATGATTTATGAGGAATTATTTCCAATTAATCTCGAGTATAATTAAATGTGACATTATACGAAATTATGAAACGTCATGAAAGTCACCTGCTATACATGCAATTAATGTAATTAATCTCATGTTCCAAGCCTAAGAATCCTAAAATCCTAAATATGAAGCAATTCCTGTAATTATCAATGATTGAGAGGATTACGGTTGCATAACTAACTAGGGAGGGTATAATTAACCCTTTCGCGTGCACGCAGTGGCATCAAGTGATTGGTCTGATACCACTTTGTAACATCCCAAGATTTTCTATTCAACAGCTGCCAGATACGTGGCTTTATCGTCGCTCCAAATTCCATTAGAAATAAGACGATAAGATTACAATGGGTTTAAAAATTAGAAACATAGGGAACTAATAAGAAATATCCAACCTACAGTGTCTTAAATCACATGAAAATCAAATGTCCAGAAATACAAATGAAATGTTACAGCAAGACGAATTTAATCAACACGTAACCATGAGTTCGAATGCTCAAAAACACCGAATACATGTCCATATCGGGGATACAACATGCTTATTATATCATGTATTTTCAATGCACAAATAGAATGCAATGCAAATAATACCGAGCAATCATATGTCAAATATGAATATATATATATATATATATAAATACGTATAGAATAATAATTTAAGTTGGTCTGATTACTCCTTGTTTCATTATCTTTAACCTTTATTAAATATTTTAAAACTCTTCATGTATTTTATGTCATGTCGTGTTAATTTTCATGACTATTACAAGTTGATGACATGTGAGGAGTTATTATAGGAATTTAATATAGCTACCTAATATGGTCGTACTATGAATAATTAAACAAGTTTTATGGTCGCTGTAGTTTATCCAGAACGGTTAATTTTAACAAAACACGGTTATCACTTAATGCCAGTGCATACACGCGAAAGGGGTTAATCACACCCTTTCTATCTAGTCATGCAACCGTAACCCTCCCAGTCATTGATAATTACAATAATTGTTTCATATTCAGGATTCTCAGACTTGTAATATGAAATTAACTACATTAATTTCATGTACAGCAGGTGACTGTAATGACGTTTCATAATTTCATATAACATCACATTTAATTATACACGAGATTAACTGGAAATAATTCCTCATAAATCATAAGGGTCAGATATTTTTATAACGTTCTATAAAATTTTTCAGGATTAATGGTTCATTATAAAAGTAATATATAATTAATAGAGGGTATCACACGTCAAGAAAAAATAATATTCAAGAATCTTTATTATAATCAATAATATTCAAGAACAAATAGTGTACACCACTCTTAATGTGTGTTCAAATGGGATAAATCGTGAAGGAGGAAAGAGTGGTTCTTGGGAAGGTTGATGCGATGGAGGAGAATGAATTCGCGCATGAGTATGATATGCATGGGTAAAATCCCCAAAATCGTGTAAAATTTCAAATCCATAATCAAATCAGACACGAACCCTTCTTTTTTTTCTTCTTTTTTTTTTTCAAATCCTTAGCGCTCTGTTTGCTTGGTCAATGGTGTTGAGCATTAGCATCAGATTTTAAAGTCGAGAATTTGTTGGTGAGGAAAGATGGAGTGTTGAATCAGTTTGCTCTGTTTGCTTCACGCGTGGAGAATGATGAAAATGAAGCACAAATTATGATTGTTAGGGCCTGTTGGATGGGCTTATCAATATTTTTTTTGATTATGATAATAGTTTGAATTGTTGTGTTATTGGTGATGGATTACGAAATATTTTTTTAGCTATCAGTCTGTTTTTTTTTTCTTCAATCGCTCTACTATATTTTATTCAATCATTTTGTTTGATTTTTGTATAAACGTTTGCTTTATTTTTTTACAGACACTCTATTTCATTTTTGTGTATATGATCTCTTTCATTTGTATATAGACTCTTTGTTTTTTCCTCCTTCTGTCACACTATTTTATTTTTTGTACATATATTTTGTTTTATTTTTATACATACGTTCGGTTTTATTTTTGTGCATACGCTCTATTTTATTTTTTAGGATTCCTACAAAGATTTCGACGACATGGTTGGTCTCCGACGAATATTTCGACGACATGATCGGACTCCGACGAAGATTTCAACGACGTTGGAGTGATTGTAGGAGTTGGAGTGCAAATGAGGATAGAATTAGGGATTACATGGGATGAATGAATTATAATTTTTATGAATTATTTTTCTTGCGTATGTAGTTGTTAATTATTATTGAAGAAATATAGTTTTGGGTAATTCACCCTTGATTTTAATCTTAGTTTTATCAATTTGAACTTCTTGGTGGTGATTTTGACAATAAATTTTGCTTAAATTTCAATGATATTATAATTTGTTCATAAAATGCTCGACTCGTCTTGAACTCAACTCGACTCGAGTGAATAAATGAGCCGAAACAAGACGAGCTCAAGCCTATCTATTTCTGAAATAAGCCTGAGATCGCTCAAATTAACCTTGAACCCTAGTTTAAGTCTATTATTTACCTAAATAAGTCAAGCTTAAGTCATGTTTGACTCGACTCGTCTCATGTCATTTGCGGCCCTTCCTTAGCAAAAGCAAACAGTAATCGAATTATTTGCATTCTTCTCCACCTATACTTTTATGAATGATGAAGCGATCTGTCCATCCCGCCTAGTGATCATCTTGCCCAAAAACAGTTAACCTCCATTAATTTTGCAATAAAACTTGGTCCAATTAACATTTCGTCATTATTAATACTTGTAACATACAAATCACTTGAGATAGTTTTGACTTTTGCATAAGATAACTTATTTCTCACAGTATTGCCTAACTAGTATTACTCCTCCACCAGCATATATATAGATTTCTTGTATTACATGGTTTTATTAATTGTTGTAAATTAAATCGGATTATTTAGTTGGTCTAATAAAATGAGACGATAGGCTCTAATCAAGTTGGATAGATATTTATTGGCCATGATAAGAAAGCCCAATATCACTACACTAAAAATATATATCAATTAAGTCACCTTTTCTAACCCCTAACTGTAATATCAAGCAGTGATTCATCTACATTAGTCGTCAAGACATTAGGAAAGTAGAGTCTGTTAATCATGCTTGTTCGTGTTTTGATTTATAGGTGTAATCTATTCAAGTACATACTCGTTATGATTAATCTTCGTTGCATATCATGACGATCAAGATATATATAACTTTGTTTTTAATCTTTATATCGTATTCTACGTCTATCGATGATGATCTTATTGATTGGATTTGCCTATGTATAGTACTCCCTTTGTTTTATATATTACTTAGTATTTTGCAACATTCACTTTAAACACGTAAACTTAGATTTATCTTATTTTTCTCTCCATTTTAATTCTCAACCATCTAAAATTTCTCTTTTCGCCTTCTCTGATTCCTAACCACATACTCCGAAACTTTACAAACACTTCCTACGTTCGCGAAGTGTACAACATTCTGATGTGATCGGGATCAAAAATTTATGTGAGAGTTGAATTATTTTTCTATTTATATAATGGTGGGGTTTATTTGAATAAGTAGAGAGAAGATAATGAGATTATTATAACAGATAAAAAGTGATTTGATATTTTTTATTTTAAATAAAAAATATTATATTTATAATAGGATGATCAAATATAATAAACATTATATTTTTCGTGGGACGAAGAGAATATATATTCCTTTTGTCCAAATGAAATTAGAACGAGTTGATCTGACATATATATTTTATATATGTTAAATTTAAGATAAATGCTCAACTTATCTTTGCGAGTGTGAGTGTGGGAGAGAGAAAGAGAAAGATGAGGAAAAAATAATTATGGATAGATTGATGTGATATAAAATAAGAATAATATTATATTTTTATATAAAAAATTAATAAATTAAAAAATATTATAATTTAAATAAAATAATTTAAAAAAATATTATAATTTGAATAAAATAAAATGAAATGAAGCATGCATGATGCAAAGAATTCCGGACCATCTAATAAAACAAAATGATGTAAAACATGTGGTGGAGGGGAGCATGAATCACATGTTGCGGAAAGATAACCAATCGCAAAGCAAGCAAATCAGAACAAAGCCGTAACTTTTACTCAACATTCCCATGATGTCAGCTCAGAATTTAGATCCAGATCAACATCTTGTAGGAGTACTTTCATGCCATTGGGATCTGTACACCAACTCATCAAATGGCGTCACAGGATGATTTTATTCTTCTTTCCCAGATTCTTATCTATGCACAAAATTGAAGGTTTGTGTTGATGTATATTGTTTTTTAAAAAGGAAATCCCGAAGGATTTCCCTTGGTCAACCGAATAGCCCGCAAACCCGGAGGACCCTTTAAACCAGCTTTCGCTGACGGGCTCACCACCACAAAGTAGCTCGGCACTCAGCGGGTTTTGATCCCCTGACCTCTCCCCACATTGGAGGAGTTAGACTGAGTCGCTTACCATGTGGGGTGGGGTGATCCCCCTGTGTTGATGTATATTGTTCATACAGGTTACAAATACAAATTAGCTTTAATTGTCAATACAAAGTAATACTCCGTGTATAGGTTTGATGAATATTTATCTTTTACACACCTAAATTTTGATATATTTAATACTATTAAAATCAACAGACAAGATTAAATTATAAAACAAAAATATATTTTGAGATAAGAATCCAATAATCAAGAGGTCATATATCATTAATTTAATTCAAATCTCAAAATATATTTTTATTCATGTTTTAATCTTAATTATTAATTTTATATACACACTTACGTCTGGATGTCTAAAGTTCTATTTTGGATTTTTCCGTAATATAAATGTTTAATTAGTTTTTTTTATGGAAAAAATGAGTTTGTTGTTAGTAACATATAAGTGTTGTTAGGACACATTAAACAATAGAGATTTTTTTAACATTGTTTTTATTTTGAAATTTTTAAATCATTTAATCTCCACCATATATTCATAAGTCTCTAACAACACATAATGATAGTATCATATTCTATAACTTTTTTTTTAATACTCCACTATTAATAGATGCCAGTATATTTATAGGAAAAGAGGAGTTTGTTGTTACCAACATACAAATTATGTATTGATAGCACACATGTAACGTTAAAGATCTTTTTAAAATTGTTTTTATTTTTAAATTTTTTTAATCATTTAATCTATATCATCAATTATCTCTGACAACACATAATACTAACATTATATTCCCCAAGCCAATATTTATATTAAAAAAATAGATGCCAGTATATAACTTTAACGATGCCACATAAACGATTAAATATTTGAATTCAAGTATTTTCATAAATGCCAATTTAAATTTAGTAAATTATCCTCAATAAGTAATAGGGTTTTGTGTTTATGCTGCAAGGTGCTGAACCAACAACCATCTTACATTTTCGAAAATTCAAAATTTTGAATTTGAAGAAAAAAATCCAAAAAATCTTTTTTTAAACCTAAATTATGATGAAAATAGGATAATAACAGTTGATTGAATGCTGCTGGTAACACATTCTTTTTTTAATCCATTTCATTTTCTGTTCAACACCATCTGCCGAGCTTGGAGGGAGAAAACCCTAGCTTACCCGCTAAAATCTCATCTTCTCCTGGCAACTTTCTCTCGCAATGAACAAATATGCAGCTTGATATAGAAAATATCAAGCAGAGAAATATTTACACAGAATGAGTCTTGAACACAATTTGCAATTTAGAAGTTATATCGATTGATGTCCTAATTGTATTGTGTCTGATCAGTTGAACGAACAACGAGCTTCCAAGTATCTGAAGTTCGATCTGATCATGTACAATTTTAGCTTAGCCGATCAAATTAGAGCAATCAACTGAGGAATCGGATCATCATTTTGATTTTCAAATCTCAAAATTCTCGTAAGTCTTCAATCACTCAATACTTCGGAACAATATATTCGATTCCGTAACTCAGATCTCAATCAGATGATCAACAATCACCAGAATTCTGAACAGAATTCCTCGGATCCAAAGCGGAAATTCAACAACATGCCAGAAAATTCTGACACAATTCGAAACTCCAGTCGAATTATTATTATTATTATTACGGGTCTTTTTATACACAAAAAAAAAAAAAAAAAAAAAAAGTGGAGAAAAACAACAAAACGTGTAATAGAAATCGAGAAAACTCCAACCACAAATAAGATCTATGCTTGTAATCCAACAATTGACGTTCCACTCATGCATCGATCGATCCACCGGTCCAACTCGCAAAAAACGATCTCAATCCAACTCACAATCAACGATCAAATCACTTCGCCGATCCCCACACCGATCTGAATTCCGATCAGAACTGCAACCGACACCGCTTCAACACCTTTATCTGATCACAACAACACCTAAAAAACTCATCGATCTCCTTCTCATCAACAACAACAACCGGGCTCAACCTCCTCCCTCTCCTCCCACTCATCACCGTCGCCATCACTCCACCACACCGTCTCTTCTTCCTAGGCGCCGGCGGCGGGGATCTCATGGCCCGAATCCTGTACTCCTCCGACGTCGGAGTCCTGCACAGCTGCGTTGACATCGAATCATCGGATTCGCGATTCAGTGAGAACAACGGTGATGATGGAGGGGGCGGAGGTGGAGAGGGATGATTTGTGGACATTTGAGAGGAAAATTAGAGTGGTGAGACGTGATGTGAGGAGAGAGAGGGGGGAAGTGAGAGGGGAAGGAAAGCCGAGGGGTTTGTTTTCATAGGGGCGAGGGGAGGGGAGAGCGGGAAACAAGGCGGGCCGGCGTACAAGGGAAGCTATTGGGCTGTGGATGATGATGATTTCGTGATGTATTATCGTCGTGTAATGATTTTTAAGAGAAATGTTGTTTATGTTCCTGATACTATCTGTATGGTTCTAAGGAAAAATATCATTTCCCTTCGTTGATTTTTACTTGTTTTATGAGTTGAAAAGTTTACTTTATATTAATCTTATCATCTCAAATATTATCAATTGATGGGTTGACATAGAAATTAACCAAGCAATACAAGATAGGGTTGATCACTCCATTGTAGAAGTATATAGGAACAAAGAAATTAAATTGTTGCAAGTGTCAGTAACATGTATAACGTGGTGGCCGATCAAACAATGTATCATGTCAACTAGTTCCTAAGAGAGAGTCAATTGCAGGATGAAACTGTGAACATTATGGTTACCAAATCATGAAGATCAGGTCACCCAACTTTGTAGTTGCTACACCTTTTAAGGGAAATGCAATTACTACCTAACTAATGCTTAAAAATTGTCGAAAAGTTCAATGGATACATGCTCAAAATAGTAAAAGAGTTAAGGACAAATAAATGTGGGGGTAAGGAAAGGACAAATAAATGTTCATTACTTGAAGAAGAAACAGAAGATCAATGATAATTTAATGGAAATTATATGCATGGTTGTTCCTCCCTAACAAGGGTTAACTCATTGGCATATGATCATTTTCAGAAATATAATTTCAATTAAGAAACCTGTTATGTACTCCAATAATGATCAAAGTTTAATAAAATTACTTAACTTTTATTGTATATTTAAAAAAGATTATATTATTTAACAAAAAATAAAACTACTCAAAATATATATGAAATATATTCAACATTATCATGTTGTGCTTTAGTATGACTTGGATGGAGTCTCAGAGCACTTGCATCAAAATATGCCTTTTTACTTTTACACAATCTCTATTTTATACTCCGTTCATCCCATAAAAATTACAACATTCGTCTTATTTGAATATCTTACGAAATATTACAATGTTTCTTAATTTAATAAGAAATAACATCAAATCAATTACAGTATACCTAATAACCTTTTCTCATATCCGATATAATAAAACATATTTTTAATATTATTGAATATAAATTTAACAATATAAATTTTTGATTCAGATCAAAGTGTTATATTTTTCGTGAGACGGGGAGAGTATAATCCAATGCAGGTGCAATTAAGGGTAACATTCTTCCCTGCACATTAAAATTTGGCTTCTTGTGTCGCCAGATAATAAAGTGGGTAGCATGAGACTAAAATGGAATTTCGGCTATAATGTTACACATTAACCTACTTGCAAGCTACATCAAAATGGAAATTACTATTCATGCTGTCGAAATACAGCTCCAGAGCTTCTCATAATATCAGCAAGAGCATGCCCAATGGTGCAAGTCATTTTTGTTAAAATAATTTTATATTTTGATGATGAATAGATCAATTTATCAAAATATAACAATGTTATTTTAATGGACTGAAAGTTATAATCTGTAAATATGATAAATCAATGGATAGAATTAAGCCACATATTATTTGAGATTGGTTTTTCTTGTTGTGGGATCCTATTGTGGGTTGACAAAAAATAATGTTTGTTATTTTCCTTGTCAAATTTGATACACAATTCGGCCAAAAGTAAAATTTGGCATGAAAACTTGTGTGTATTGAAGTGAAATTTCTTGTACCATTTGCTATATTATAGATATGCCAAATCTTTTACCTATTTCATTGGACATGCTCTAATATGGAATATCTGCCCCAACTAAACAAAGAACAGTAAAAAGCCAGCTTTCGAGATAATAACACCAAAGTTCAGACAAAGACAATCTCTTCAAAGAAGAATTTCCTTAAACAGCTCAGAATCATCAATAGTCAAAGAAATCAAAAGCTTATCTTCGTGCAAAAATGATATCAAGATCCACCATTCATTGTTTCAACGGTCGGGGGATCAAAACATTATTTTGAAGTGGAAAAATTAACTGATTTACAATTAACATGACTGACAACAATGATTAATGAAAGACACTTCCAATCCGTACGTGACCCAAAATAATGGCACCAATGCGCTAGGCCCAGAGTGAGGTGAGGCCCAGTATAAGGGAGCCGGATCCTCTGTCGTTAATGGGTGTGGGTTGTTATGTATTATTGTGTTTTTAATTTTATTTTTGTATTTGAAAATCTGAAAAAATAATAATTTAAAATTTTAATTTAAAAAATATCAATCCTAAAGAAATAAAATTTTAAAAAATTATTAACAAAAATAATAAAAAAATTCAATTAAAAACAAAAATAATCCTTAAATCATTAAAAATAATTCAAATTCGAATAGTTGATCGAAAATCTAACTGTTCGAATTTCAACCAGACATATGCTAGTGGACTCCAACAATGATGGATCCAATTCCCAACATAAGAGAAGCTCATCTCCCAAAAGGGGAAAGATTGCAAGACTTCTCAAAAGAAACCTTATATTACGTGTTCGCACATCAACCCTCTCATTTTTTAAAAAGATGCACTTAAACTTTTGTGGTTTAAGAGGTAATGTGTAATTATTGTTACAAAAACTATCGATTTTAACTGATCACACATCCCAAAGTAATCTAAACCCTAATTCTACATGTGTAATGTCATCTATGTCTCTAACTCTAGCCATTACAACACCAACTCGTCACCTCCATTTATCTTCTTTTCCATTTATTCATCATCTTCTTCGGCTCCTCTTTTCTTGGCCATGATCCCATGGCCCAATGGCCTATCTCTCACTGACATAAACAACAACATTCTCAAAGCAAGGCACGTCTATCCACTTCCTTCACCATATGCAGTAGGTCAAATTAGTGAACCTTGAACAGACACAATACTCATCGAGTCCCAACAGATTTCGCAAACGACGACCAGCCACAATACTCAGCGCTAGAATTCAACAAATCAGAATCTCAAGCATTCTTGCCTAAGTCTAAACACCTCCTTGGTCTGCCTTCTCCTCGAGGAAAAGAGAAGTACATTGGACACAAGCAAGAACAATTCCATATCCGTCACCCTATCTAATCTACAAGTCAAGTTTTCATCATCTCAATCCTCAAACAATGAGCTTTGGTTTATGAAGCATCCTTTTCCTCACCATTTGTTGCCCTTCATCATCTTCGAGCCGAAAATAGGTCAGGTCAGATTCTTCCCATGGCAGAGACTACCTGCAATATCCATCACCTCATCCCAAAACATCTCTGATCATTAATTGCCAAATTCGTCAAATGTTCGAGATGAATTGTAGAGTTCGTGATTTGGGAGATTAAGGTTGTGTTGCGTCGGCTGCGAAAAGGTCGCAGATGAAGGGAACTGAGGTAGGCGAGTAGTCGAACGGGGATTATTTTGATTGAAGGTTAACGGAAAATGAAATAAAGGGGATTCAAGTAGTGTTGTTATGTAACGGCCCGGCTCATTGCCTCGTCCCAGTTGAGTTTGACTAGGTCAGGGTTGGAATAGTCCCAAGAAGGGATGCCCGGCTCATCAAAAGTCCCGGCTTGGCCTGGCCCATAGGAAAAGGGTCTTTCCCTTTTTTTTGTTTTTCAGAAACATCAAAATTGTTATGGTTTTTTCATAACCATTTAAACGGTTTTTAGAACCGGAAACAACTCTAATAACATAAAAACTTACATAACATGTACATCTTAGTCATCTAAAACCACCTGCAGTTTTTGAAAATCGACCAAAGTTTTCACTAAATCGACAACGTTTGTCACTAACATTTTCAAAAATGAAAAAAAATTACGTTTTGAAGTGATAAACTTACAAGTCTTAATAATCATATATTTTCAACAACATAACAATATTTGAATGACTACGTTTGTTCCAAAGTTTTATATATAACAAAGTGTTCAAGTGCCATCAACATAACAACGTATTGACATGACATGTGAATTACATACTTAAACATAACAACATGACAAAGGGACAATTTAAAAGTCATACAAACAAAAATGAAATATAAAGATACATGTTCCAAAAATGAAATATCCAATTTTTAAGAAACATAAATATATTATAAAATCAAAAATAACTAAACAACTACATATCTATGCCATCGTCGTCGTCATCATCCGTGGACGGTAGAGGAAGAATTCTCGCTTATAGTGCTAATCGATTAAGATAGTATGTGATCTCATCATAACTGTGATCTTCTATCTTCCATCTCGTAGTCACTCGATCCTGGAAGACGTCCATCGACCTTTAAAGTGCATCATTATTCCGTTCCAACCCTTCGTAGTTATCGATTAAGAAATCCATTGAGTGATCCAATGAGCTAAAATGAGGGCAATGATCACAAGCATCTTCTTCTTCGTCTCCTCCTCCTCCTCCTCCTTCTTCTTCTTCCACTTCTTCTTGTGCACTAAATGTTGCTTACGAAGACTTCCACCTAGCCTATGATTTTGAGATCTTAATAACCCGGTCCTTTCGAATCCTTCACTTGCTTCTTCGTCACATTCCTGTGACGGATGAGTTTCCATATACCGATTTTCGGATTTAAAGCACACTTAAGGGTAACACGACGAGCTGGAGACCCCATAACCTAGAAACTGTTTTCTACATTCATTTCCTTACTCAAATCAAAATCATGACACTCAAGTATTTGGGAAATATAATTCCTAAATGCAAGAGTTTTTCCATGATCTTTGGAACACTTATCCATTTGATAAAAAAGAAAGAATGTAAGATTGATCAAGCATTTCTCAACCAACGCATACATGAGCAAAATCTCGTTGCGTGTTGGATCTCATCCATCTCCCCCCGGTTTTTCCCTTCAACCACCGACCTACTATATGGTGCAATATCCTCATTTCCGGCTCTAATTCATTAGCATGAATGACATAGGGATTTGTGCTTTTATATTTCAATAATGTCTCACAAGCCTTTCTACCACTAAACCCTTCAACCATTTCCCAACAACTTTTTTTAGCCTCCACTATACCTTCAAAAATAATCCCTAAATCTTGACCAATAATCTTCGGTTTGAGCATAATATTTTTACCCTTAACCCAGGACCTATAATAGCAAATTCTCTTCGGGATAGGCTCGAAGTGAGCATAAAACAATCGCACCATCTCCAGATAGCATCTAGTTGTCCTATTGATTATCAAATCTTTCCAACCTTGAGCTTCAAACCAATCACTAAACCTCTGAATGTTGTTTTGCTCAAGCCAAACAAGATCAATCACATGACAATAATTATGTTCCTTCTTCAGTTGCTCATTATGCACACCCTCATAATGATCGAATAGTAACTCAAGAGTGGCACTAGATTGACTACCTCCCGTAGGGTCGATTTGCATAGGTCTTGGGATAAGGCATTTATCACGTTCTTTCGACAAGAACCACCGATATTTCCATCGATCTTCAACTTCTCCACACCCACATCTTTCGTTGGCCTTCATTTTCCCTTTCCTGTCTTTTTGTTCAGTTGTTCCCCTAACCTTGTCAACATTCGTCACCCTAGAAGGATTGCGACGGGGTGGAGCACGCCGAGGTTGTAGAGAAGATGGAATCCTCGATATATCGGATGCATCGTAGTCATCATCCGATCCATCGTCATTACCCGATTGTCTTCAACCTCGGGTATTGAGCTTTCAAATCAAAATGAAAATTAGGAGTGAATTCATGAGAATCATGGTATTTTGATGAAATTGATGCATGGGAATTAAAGAACGGATATATAGATGTGATGAGATTTAGGGAGATTTGGGCTCAATTGGGTGTGATCCGTAGTTTGGGTATGTTAGGGTCGAAGAGAGAGAAGTGGGGAAAAAGTGAGTGGAAAAAGCAGGGGTCGGAGGTTTATATTCCAGATCTGGAAAAATCCATCATCGGCTTTTGGAAAACTATCACCGGTTTTAAGTGTTCCAGTTAATGTTGCTCTCAGTCATCGAAAACCATCAACGGTTCCTGAAAATCATAATCGGTTTTTGGTGTTTTAATTTCAGGTGCTCTTAGTGATTTTAAACTGGTGACGGTTTTAGAAATCGATGACGGTTTTTGATAAGTTCCAGTTGATACGCTCTCGGGGATTTTAAACCGATGACAGTTTCAAATATCGGTAATGGTTTTCATGTGTTCCAATTGATGTGCTCCCAGTGATCGAAAACTGATGACGGGTTCCAAAAATCGTTGACGGTTTTGATTCTTTATTTTGAAGGTAGTCTCTAGACATCAAAACTGCTGACGGTTCATTAAAAACTGATGATGTTTTTCATATAATTGACAATTTTGCATCAAAATCGTTAACTATTTTCGAAAACCGTTTACGATTTGTACAATACTAAGCCTAAACTTATCTAGGTCCTTGGAAAAATCTTGGTTATTTTATTAGTTTCAAACAAAAATACAAGATCAAGGGGACATAAAACCTTACCTCATGAACTAATTTAACATTCGAAAACTATATTTCTACATACATTATCAAAGACATATCAAAAAATCACTCTAAAGAAGTCACAATATCTTCCACCTCTTCCAAGCACTCCAAAGATTTGGGACATAGCCGGCTTCCTCTATCGTCAAGAACCCGACCGCTAGCAGAGAAGCATGACTCGAACGTCATTGTGGAAGCTTGAGCATTAAGAATATCACATGTCATTGTTCCCAAAATAGGATAGTGTATGGAAGAAACTTTCTATTAAGATAAGATATCAAAATTGACTAAATCGTTGGGAGACATGAAAACAATGAAGTCATTTTGTTGATATAAGGTCAATTCATTGAAATATTGTTGTGCACTATTAGGCTTCTTCTTCTTAACAAGATTGTAAAGATATTGATATTTATCCTTATTTTGTGGGTGTGAGCTCCAAGTGAGATGATTTGTAGTCTCCCATCTCTATTGTCATAAATATGAAACATTCTATTCATAGCATCCTTAAATTGCTCTATTTTATCACTGTCTTATTCCTAAGTTTTCATCTATTGCATCTATTATGTTTTCTATCCTTTATAACTTTATTAGGGGATTCAAAACACATGCAATCAAAAAAAGTGAAAGGATTTCCTCATAGTACTTGAGGAATTTAGCCTTCATTTTTGCAATGACATGAGTAAAAAATCCTAGATATCTATACTTATTTAACAATCTAGCTATATTAAACAATTCGGGAAGAACAAGATGAGAAGTGAGATAGTAAACACCCGATAATTTTATCATTGCCTCGTAGAAAACCTCAAACAAGTTGCACAAACATTGCGTAATATGCCAATATTTATTGAAGGCTTCCCTTCCAAAAACTTTGAGATGACGAATTGGTTGTAGACCTCCTTGTATTACACCGCCCTCTTCAACATCAAGTATGTTGAGTTCCAACGATGTTGAACATCCAACAACGGTTTCAAAGACTTCATTCTTATCACCTTCCATAAAGCCTTGAATTCATGTACTTTCTTACCACTACTATTAGCAAACATCAAAACATCACGGATACATTACACATAGTGTCCAATATTTCATCTTTGAGGCTATCTTCAACTATAAGGTTTATTACGTGACAACAATACCTTGCATGAAGTAACACATTGTCACACATAAGATCCAAAGTGGTTTTATACATATGAACCGTTCCATCATTTTTTTAAGCATTATCAAAAAATATACTCAAGAATTTGTCAAACAATTTAAACTCACATAGAATGGTTAAAATCAAATTATAAATTTCCTCGCTACTATGAGGATAAGGAAATAATCTAAAAGCAATGATACGTTTTTGTAAGTATCAATCGTGAACCCAATGAACGGTCAAACATAAGTAAGGAACTTCAAAATTAGTTGTCCAGACATCGAACGTAATATAAATTTTTCCATCATACGTGGAAAACATTTGTATCAATTGTTTTCTTTTATAAATGTAAAGCTTTAAAGCATTCGATCTAATGGTGTTTCTATGATTTTTTTGATAACTAAGTTGTAATGCATTTTGAATATAACTAGTAAATTTAGGATTATCCGTAAAATTCCAAGATAGTTCATTATGCACTATGAATTCGACCAACATTTCACGTTGGCTGGCGTGATTATATGTCCACAGTTCATCCACATTATTCAATTAGGTTTGTCGCTTAGGGACATTGCTTTTTTCCGCAAGACAAGTTTTTTTCCATGTCTTAAAAAATGTGAAGTATCTTTACCCGTTGAGAAGATCTTAACGCACATTTTGCACTTAGCTCCGGTCACCTTCCCATTTCCTCCAATGACCTTCTCGAAATACAACCAACAGCTGAGCCTTTCCTCGATGAAGAAGCGACGGATGCAACGCTTGATTGTCCCTCTTCAGATTGAGGAGTTCCTTCGCCTTGCGAAACAATATCAAGAATGTTGAATCGCCTCCTGGCATCATCATGCGTAGGAAATACATCATCATTGTCCATATTGTACATATTTTGATTATGAGATGAGTGAGCCATTATGATTAATGAATTATAAAGAATGAGAAGTAACAAGAGAGTTTTTGGGGATTAGAGAGTTTGATTGCAAGAAAATATGGCAGATTTTGTGAATATATGATATCGTACTTGTTGCTAATATAGACAATCTTGTAAAAAATGAATGAGACATAGAAATCCTCAAAATATAGCCGTTTATAATCGTTGGTGGGGTATTTTTATCCATTTTTTAGAAAACTAGCCGTTGAAAAAATATTATTAAAAAATAAAATCGTCATCGATTTTAAACTCGTCAACGGTTTCTAAAGAACAGGCCACAGTTTTCAAAAGAATAGGTTTAAACCTCAAAACCGTCATCGGTTTTCAAAACGGTTGACGTATTCAAAATTTTGGTTCAATTTGTGTGAAAATCGTTGACGATTTTCAATAACCATTCACATTTATAAAAATATGAGACATTGATGATGGATTCCACGAAAACCGTTGATGTTTTATCTCAAAACCATTAACGATTTTCTGAAAACTGTCATCGGTTTTGGTAAATCATAAGCGATTTTGATGAAAAACTTAATTGTCATTTTTTTCAAAAACACAATGAGTGGACCGAGCCGTAATTGGAGAGGAAAAAGCCTCTCCGGCCCAGCCCATTCTGTAGTAATGGGTCGAAAGGCCCAAGGTCGGGCCGACCCCAAGCCCATGTTTTTTACATATATAGGTTTAAGTGCAGGTTTTTAGAAATGAGGGGTCCTATATGCGAAACGCATAACACGATGTTCAAAAGCAGTTTTTTTCTATCAAATAATCAAATGTGTTTGCCATGTAATAGGTTTTATACCATTGTCTCAAATTTTAATACTACATTTAGATCGCAAGAATGATTTAGGGATGGAATAAATTACAGTATTGAAGATGTACGAGGAAGGAATGGAATAGACTATTAATTTAATTTTGAGAAATTTCATTTTCGTCTCAACCACATAAGAAAATTATATCACTCACTCATGATTGAAGTACCTAACTTAAATTATCATTATTATTTCACGATAAGTTTACATAAAAGGATGTTTGATCGTCGTGTGGACATTTAATAGGTTGAATAAACTTTTCACTGACCTGATCCAAAACGTTGTGTTCTTTATGGGATGAAGGTAGTATAAATTACAAATTTTAGGGTTTAGGATTACCTTAATAAATTTGGTCTGAAAAACTACGTCGAAATTTCATTGGAACTTTCTTGAAAGTTCGTCGGGTCTCCATCGGATGTTCATCAAAAATTCACCAGATCTACACCAAAGATTTTGCTAGCATATTCATGCACAATCTTTTAACTAAAAATTTGAAACTGAAAAAATTATTTTTGGATTAGTAATGTTTGAAATGGTGAATGAAATAATCTAATCTAATATATATTGTATTTTCCAGTCTTTTAGGATGACAAACGATATGACAGGACATTATTATCATTTTAAAAATATGTTAGTTAAAAAAAATAAACCCAATTAAATAAAATAAAATAAACCTATATCTTGACCAATTAAAATTAAAATAATCAATTAAATAAAAATCGAATCTAACCTGCATCTTAACCAACTAAAACTAAGACAATGTCATGTCATCGGATGGCATCATGTTGATTATGTGATTTTTATTAAAAAATAATTAGAGTAATATTTGAAAAGTTAGTTATTAAATTAAAAAGAACAAAGTAAAAAATAAAAAATAAAAAATTTATATATTCAAAATAAAATCAAAAGTAAAATAAAACCTATGCGGAATAAACGTCTCTCACTTGTGTGAACCTATTAAGAAGCAAACGAAGTAAAATAGAAAACAGTAAAGATGTAAAGACATAATTTTTAAAATGAAAAACCTCCGATTTGAGAGGTGAAAAACCAAAAACCCGAAGCCCCACAACAAAACTCCACTATCAATGAAATAACGGGTACACAAGGTCCTCTCTAGGTGGCACTAGAGGTAAACTAATCGAGGAATCAATCAGATTGATGGTAATATCCATCAAATTTTAAAATAATAATAATAATATATTTGTAAGATATTTCGGGATATGATTGAGATCATTTGGTCAACGTGAAAATTTTGTAAATATCTTAACTACTTCCATAAGTATGTCAACAACTCGTATATATAAACTTGTCTCAATCCACGTTTGTTTCGCATCGAACTAGAGCATCAAAGTCGAGAGTAGAGATAGGAAAAAAGGGTAAATGTTTCGTCTACGTTTTTGTTTTCGTGTCTATGACAACCTTCACTGTCGAGCCGGATTCCGACTATCCCCGACCTCGACGATGCCATCAAAGACTACAAATCGGCCACTCCGATGCCGCCCACACCTGCGTCATCGTTGTCTAGGGCGGGATACGCCGCGTCGCCACTCGTTAGAGCTGCCCCATGCACGGACGACCTTCCTGCTCTTCCCCGACCTTCCCAGTGCCTTTTCCGGATCAGATTTGGCCTACCCGAGTCGCCTCATGTTCGTCATCATCACCAAGGATAGGAAAAGCCATGTTGCCCCTCGTCGACACCCTCGATGCATCGGATGACCTCGCTCAGCCTTGTCGGAGAAAGCCTTGACCATCGGTGACCCGGATCCGACCGTCGTCGGCGTCCTGTGCCCCGCCTGAAGTTTCTAAGCCGGCCCTGTTCTGGTTCAGTGTGGAGAGGAAAAAAGAAAGGGGGATTTATCCCTTGTGAACACACATTAGGATTATGTACACTCAAATATGTTATGAGGATATTGATATTATTAATTTTTATTATGGGTACGAATGTTACGAAGAAGTAGGATTAAGCTTGGATTTATTTGAGGATTTCTTGATTATATTAAAATAACAAGGTAACACACATGCCACCTGCCATGCATGGAGTTAATATGATTAATTTCATGTTACATGTGTGAGAATCCTGAATACGAAAAAATTCCTATGAATATCAATGACTAAGAGAGTTATGGTTACATGACTAGCTAGGGAGGGTGTAATTAACCCTATCGCGTGCATGCAGCGATATCAAGAGATAGTCGTGTTTGATTAAAATTAACTGCAGAGACCATAAAACTTGTTAAAATTTTTCCTAATACGGCCATACTAGGTAACATATTAAATTTCTGTGATAACTCCTCCTATATTATCGACCTGTAAAGGTCACGAAAATTAATACAACTTGACATGAAATGTATGAAAAGCTTTAAAAGCTTTAATAAAGATTAAGGGTAATAAAACAAAGATTAACTTAATTAACTTGAATTATTATTTTGTACGTATTTAAAGCGATGATAATGTCACGTGTTTGACAGATATTTGACAAGAAATCTTGGGGCGTTACATGAATGCATCAAGAAAAATGGTCAAATTGGTCGAAAAACTATAGCCCTCTCAGACTGCGTTAACTCAGCCTATATAGCTCCAAACGATGCACCTTTAGTTCCTAATCGAAAATTGATGAGTTAAAAACGCGCTCATCAAATTTCACAACAATCCAATATTGTTTCCACCTCCTTCCCGCTGCTGGAAATGGACTTCTACAACCTGGAAACTCATCACAAACTTTGTCGATGAACTGTACCTCAAGTCTGGTGGAATTTTTTTCCTCTTTGCACTGATTCTGCTGGATTATTTCCTTTCTGATCCTGTTCGATATCTCTTGAAATCTAATGTCCAAGGCTGCAGAGTTTCTCTAGCTCTCGCACGACACAATCTAAATAAACAAAAACCCTTGATCCCAAAAATATCTCCTATTTATATTTCTGGTGATAAAATAATCTTACCGAATAAATTAGGACTCCTTCATATAATTAAATATGGGTTAATACATTGGGATTTCTCCACAAAAGAGTGAACCCGGCCCAACAAATCTCCCCCTTACGACGAAGTGGACGAACACGTTATTCCCGAGATCTAACGGCATACCTCAATCATGTGTCTTGGCAATGATTTAGTAAGCATATCAACACCATTATCACATGTGTAAGATAAACCTTCTTCTCATCGAGGAAATCTCTAATCCACGTATAACAAGTATCAATGTGTTTCATCTTACCATGATAGGCAGAATTCTTGCTATTATAGACCGAGTGAATGAATTCGTGACTTATGTACAGAATCTAATATGACAACTGGTCACATATGAACCTCAACTCATGTTAACAGCTTAACTTTTTCATATCCTCGCATTCTCCTACTCTAAACCTCAAATCTATGATTTGACTGATCCTCACACCTCTGACCCAACCTCAGCAATCTCTACTGCACTCCAGTCTGATCCTTACACCTCTGTCCCAACCTCAGCAACCATTTCTACTCTACTTCAGTCTGCTGCACCTCAGTCTATACTCAATACAATTGAGACCTCGTCTGCATCCAGTCCCTGCTATAACCTCATCTGCATCCAGATCTAATATAATCAATGCATTGTTGTGGTGATCCTCGTCTGCAAGTTCAATACTACATCCTGAAGCATTTATAGGGTTTTGTTTTCCATGTGTGTCTTAGCTGCTTTACCGAAATTCTCTATAGTAGTCTATATCTGGTGGCCCAATGCTCTCCATCTATGGTCGTCTACCCACCAACATCTGACCTACTGCAGATATCTACCTAATTTGCAGCCTAAGCACACTAACAACATCATGGCTAATACTCCTAAGTTTTGTTCATCAATTTCTATACAAGTGGATCTAGGTTGCTCCGCGTGTGAAAGTAAACATCTTACCCTTTCAACTAGCATTCTATTTATTCTCTCATCTAACTCATTCAAGTGAGACATCTTTGGAGGCATCTTTTGATGTCTAATACCCTGCTCTCTACAATACTCATGAAAAGGACCACTGTACTATCTCCCATTATCAGTTCTGATACATTTCAGCTTCTTCCTTATTTATCTCTCGACTAAGACATAAAATTCTTTAAACATATCCTACACTTGATCTTTAGATTTCAAGGTATAAACCCATACTTTCCTTAAAATAGTCATCTATGAAGGTAACAAAATAAATCGACCCACCAAGTGTTCTTGTCTTCATAGGACCACAAACATCAGAATAAACCAAATCAAGAATACCTGGCTTTCTGGAAGGAGAAGAACTCTTGAAAGCAGCCCTACTCTACTTCCCTACTAGACAATGAGCATACTTCTTCAACAATGAATTTTTCAAACCTGTGAGGAGTTTCTTCTTGGCCAAAACTGACAGTCCTTTCTCACTGATGTGACTGAGTCATCTATGCCATAATTCTGCTTTCTTTTCATCATCAACTGCTGCAATCCTGTCACCACATAACTTTGCTTGTGTGATGTATAATGAAAGGTGCTTGGTGCCTCTAGCCATAACCATAGAACCCTTAGTGAGCTTCTATCGGTCATCATAGAAGGTGCTGCAAAATCCCTCATCATTCAGCTTACCTGTGGAGATCAAATTCAAACGAATATCAGGAATATGTCTGACGTCATGCAAAACTAATCTCACGTCGTTACTGGTCTCTAGACATACATTCCCAATGCTTATAACTACTGTCAGTCCATTATTCCCCATCTTAACAGGAGCGTAGTCACCAGCCCTGTACGAAGTGAAGAAATCTCTATGAGAAGTAGCATGAACAAATGCACCACTGTCAATCACTCAGCTTGCTTCATGACACACAAAGTTAATTGCATCCCCATCAATCACAAACAGAAAACCATCAGAAATTGTTGCAACTCGACCATCTTTCTTATCTGTATCAGCCTTCTTCTTTTTGTCCTGCTCACTCAAGTCTCTCTTCAGAACCCGACAGAATCTAATGAGATGACCATTCTGATGACATTCAACATTCGCATACTTATTAGATGTGCCTCTGCTCTTACTACGACTCTGACCTCTATTTGTCGAACCACGACAGTTGTTTTTTCCTCTGTTCTCGACAACCAAAGCATCTTGATTTGAAGAAGTCCCTTGTGTCTTTCTTCTCATCTCTTCATTCAGAATACTACTCTTGGCAAGATCCATGGTAATCGTACCATCTGGAGCAGAATTAGACAACGAAGTTCGGAAAGTCTCCCATGAGTCAGGTAGAGTGCCAAGCAGCCATAAAGTCTGACCTCATTATCAAACTTTATCTTCATTGCAGCTAACTCATTTATAATTCCAATAAATGAATTCAAATAATCAGCCAACGGGGTGCCATCACGATATCTCAATGTCATCAGCTGTTTAATCATAAATAGTTTATTATTTTTAGTCTTTCGAGCATACAGCTACTCGAGCTTATTCCACAAGGTACGAGCATCTGTCACATCTGAAATATGATTCAGCACATTATCATCAAGTCACTGTCTCATGTACCCATAAACATGACGATGTAGAATCTTCCATTGATCATCAGTTTTACCCTCAGGTTTCTCCTCAGAAAACTCGTAAATAATAATCATACACATATAGAAAATCTTCCATATTTCCTTTCCACACATGGCAATTCGAACCATTCAATGTGATCATTCTACTCGTACTTATCTCCATTGTTCAACACAAGTCAAACCAAGCAATGACCTCGGCTCTAATACAAATTTAATGGGAGTTAGGACACAAAACAACATGGAATAAGCCATCTTCCACTTGTGTAAATCTGTTAGGAAGCAAACGAAGTAGAGTAGAAAACAAAAAAGATGCAAAGACACGGTTTTTAACGTGAAAAAACCCTTCGATGTGAGTAGTGAAAAACCACAAAGCTCCACTATCAACGAAATAATAGGTACACAAGGTCCTCTCTAGATAGTATTAGAGATAAACTAATCGAGTAATCAATCAGATCGATGCAACAAAGGAGACAGTCAAATTCGTCGAAAAAACTACAGCCCCCTTCGGACTATAATAACTCATCATATACACTCCAAACTATGCATCGTTAGCTTTTAATCGAAGATTGATGAGTTAGAAATACGCTCACCAAATTTCACCACAATCCGACACTGTTTCTACCTCCTTCCGACGGCTGGAAGTGGACTGTTGCAACCTGGAAACTGCACGCAAACTTTGTCGATAAACTGTACCTCAAGTCCAGCTGAATTCTGTTCCTTTTTACACTAATTTTGTTGGATTATTGCTTTTCTGATCCTGTTCGATATCTCTTGAAAGCTAATGTGCGAGGCTGCAAAGTTTCTATGGTCTTGCACGACACAATCTTTAAAAAAAAAAAACCTTTGATCCTAAAAATATCTCCTATTTATATTTTTGGTGTTAAATAATCTAATAAATTAGGACTCCTTCATATAATTAAATATGGGTTAACCCATCGATCTTCCTCCATAAAGAAGTGAACTCGACCCAACAGTAACTTACCTGCATAAGACAACATTTTTGAGGAACACGAAGTGAGTCTTGCTTTGATGCAAGGGGCACCCCAAGGTATTTAATTGGGAGATGGTCAACTTTCATATTCAATAAAGCCCCTAAAGGGGCAATAACTCTCTCCATTTGCTACAGGATCACTTGGGTAACATTCTCCACAGTTTGAGTCCTCTCAACTTCAATATATATCCTGAGCTAGCATTGCAAATCTACCAAGGGACACAGGTATTACTTCTCCAGCAAAGCTCCTTACATCAGTCTTCTCTTTTACCACAGTCCATGGTTCATCAACATTCACCTTCCCTTCATTCAGAACCTTTTGCTCTACCACAGAAGAATCATCAGGAACAGGCTTCTGAACTTGTTTAGTCCTCCATACCTTGACCTCCTCTGTCTTAACCCAACAATCACTTATTTTATGACCCCATTTGTGACACTTCGAATAACATAATGGAATCCGTTCAAAAATAACGCACTATTGTTTTCTCTTCCCATCAGGAGTGACAAAAGAGAAGGATTCAATCAACTCTTTTTGTGTATCAACATCCCCTAGTATTCGAGGAAAAGAGATCCTCTCCTTCGTGACTGTCATCACATCAGTATAAATTCGCTTCCCCACCTTACTTGCCAAATTATCAAGCGAGTTCCTACCCCAATATTCAAGAATGAGGCCAGGCAATTGTATCAAAGTAGATACGCGATCCATCATATCCTCCATGACGAAACCTAGAGTCCAATCTCTCAAGATTAGAGGTCTCGAATTCAGGAACAAGGCTTGCTGCAGAATAGCCATCTTATCCCTCTCATTAGCAAATTTAAAGAGGAAATAGCCATCATCGTGTAAAAACACAGCAGGAGCTATCACATCCTTCCACTGATTCTGAGTAAAACGCTTCATCCAAGTGAAAGGCACTTTGTCACCCAGAACATAGGCAATCAAAGAATTACTCCAATAATCATTTTCAGGTTGAATATCCTTCATAGATAACACTATCTCCTTCCTCATCACGATGCTCCTCTCTAGATAGGTTCAAGCCATTCTTCAGACTACGATTCCCGGAAACACCATCTTTAGGGGTTTTACCCTGAACACCTTCTGCCTAGACACATCTTCATCCCCTTTCTCCTTCACACCCGAAGTCATAGGGGTTTGAAAATCCATTTCAGACACCATCACAATCTCTTCTTCCAATGAATCCATCAAGTCTTCCGTCTGCACCCCGTACTCACCATCACCTTCTTCGCACGCTTCCCCTTCGTCATCAATCCGAGTTGTTTCCCGCTAGAATCGTCATTGCCGGCAAGACCCATCGCTCACAACCCTTTACTTGCATGTTGTTTCCCATAAAACACATATTTATGTTTACGATATAAGTTATTTAACATTATTATTTTATCAATAATTTTTCATTTTGTACGACACGCAGAACAATATTTTTCATATATACATATGAAAAAGGCGTGAAGTCTGCGAGGAACGATGTGGTTAGGGAGTCATTTTTCATAGAGAGCATAAGGCGCCTTTACAGACGTCCTGCGCCTTTCAAAATGAGGACGTCCAACGCCTCTTTTTTAAAGACACGTCAAACATCTTTTTACTCTATCCCATAAAAATGTCATGGATTAAGAATTAAATTGAAGTGAATCTAGTTTGGATTTTTTTTTATCCTCTTTTTAACAAAAATCCAACATTTGTCGATCAAGAAACAATCACGCGATCAGTGGGACAACTCCGCTTAACCAGTTTCGTTTGCCTCAATCTCCCTTATCCGCATCACTCTCCTCCCCACAGTTCCATTACTACAACTCCCACCAAAGTACACTCAACACGAAACAGACATTTCATTTCATCATCCATCGAAGTTTCTCCAACCAATGACCTCATACTCACTCCCTGCGGGGTCGATGTCGACACTACTCTTCACTCCACACACCGAACTCTCTCTTCTGCGCCTCCCCTTTCGCCCTCCCCTTCGCCGCCGATATCCGATCACCGCTGGTATCGCTCGATTCGGCAGTGGCGGCGTTTCTGTACGTTGTGTTTTCGTGGATACCTTCGGCGGCGGGGGAGCGATTGTGCGGGATGTGATGGCGACGGGAGTCGTGTTGGTTGGGAGTTTCGGGCTCGTTTCGGCTTTCGATTGCTTGACTCAGCGCCGAATCATCGAGCAGGTAATTCTTGCCTTGTTTCGTCTGTTGATGTTTCGAGTTATGTGATTCGGTGATATGGATTCATCAAATTGATGATGGAATGTTTGAGTGAAGTGATTGTGCGCTGAATTAGCAAGTGATGATGGATTGGGTTGATTATGATATGAGACGTGGGTAGGTGCTGCTGTTCGGATATCCCCGTTCCGGGGGAAACCATTAAGTGGTTTATAAGTTTGCTGGACATAATAGGTAAAGTCAAATTGAGAAGTGATTCGTTAAATTTATCCTCGACAGGAATAAGGATAGGAAAACTGCCGCGAGTGCTCTTAAATTGGTACAAGCCCTTGGAAAATAGACCTGCGACGTTATGTGAAACAATAGACAGGGTGTGACTCAAGGGAGGGTGATGAAAACTCGAAAGAAGTGTGGAGGGATCCTTTTGACGTGATATAATGTTTGCAATCTCTTGGAGTTGCTGTTGTGGTAAAGAGTGATTGATGTAGAGAAGCTAAGTGAAGGAGATCCGCAGAAGAAGGTTCTGCAAGATGAAAGTTTCGAACTTTAGCCTAACCAAGGCAACTAGGCACCATAGGCAATGCAGACACATCATACATTCCAAACTTTGGTCTGAATGGTGGTTCAAATTTTGCACATTTTTCTGATGTAGCCACCTCCGAGTTAGATTGTGTAATCTTCGAAGAGGAATAATCATAAGTCGTGAACTGACAAGTAGAAGAATACCACGATATTAGTAATTGGAAAGAAGCGTTACTGTGCCAAAAGGGTAGTTGCGATTGCCTGAATATTTAAGGCTGACTGACTGTATATTTGTGCGAAACATTATTTCTCAGACTGGGCCGTGATCTATTTTCAGTTACACTGTCTCTTTCACATACTTCAATGGCATGTCTCATTGTAGCAAAGCTCGGCAGGCAGGGAATATAGTGATTTTTACATGGTTTTCTTTGTATTGGTAAACTATGCAATTGACTTCCCACCGTTCTTCAATTGTCACTTGCTGAATTGTTTCATTGATAGAACTTTTTAAAATGATTGTGACTTGCTGTATCAGTGTATTGCTTCATTGCTAGATCTTTTTAAAATGACTGTTCAAAAGTTCGGTCTAAAAATTTGAAGCGTTGGATTGAATTGCAAGGCATCGTTATGAAACTGAATTAGTTATCAACTTATTTTATCTTTAGTTAAATCTTCTTCTCTTATTTGCTCTTAGAGTTTAAGCAGAAAGCTGGTTCATATCATGTCAGGATTGCTATTCATGGCTTCTTGGCCGCTTTTCAGGTACTTTTTTTTTCTCCGTTCTATATCCTGATCTAATTTGACAAATCAATATTTGAGGGAGTTTGCCAATTCGCTTTGACTACTTGTTAATCCTAGAATAGCACTTCAATAGAAGCTCGCTACTTTGCCTCCCTTGTTCCCTTCGCAAACTGCCTGAGGCTATTGATCAATGGTCTCTCTCTATCTACCGATGAGCGCTTCATAAAATCAGTGAGCCGAGAAGGAAACCCTGGGTAATTCGGCTAATCTTCTTATTATTGATCAGCTCGAAACATCTGTGTCATTTGATTTGCTTAGTTGGTCAATTAATTTTGCAGGGAATTGCTCCGAGGTCCTCTGTACTATGTTCTCGTGCTGATTTTTTGTGCTCTTCTATTCTGGAGAGAGTCACCAATTGGGGTTATTTCTCTTGCCATGATGTGTGGTGGTGATGGTAAACACTTTTGCATTTTCATTGGTTCTTCTATATATTTGTATGCCGTCCTTATATCACAAGGATACTTCTCTGCTTTATTCTTGTGGGTTATGCTTCTTTCCAACAGCTCGTCGCGATTTTTTTTAACCACAGGCATTGCTGATATAGTAGGACGAAGATTTGGAGCTGTGAAGATTCCATACAATCAAAGGAAGAGTTGGGCTGGTAGCATATCAATGTTTGCATTTGGAATCCTCGTCGCCATGGGGTTAGTTTTCATGTCTATTAGCCGAAGAAGAATTTTACTTTTGAGCCTTTACATGTGCACACGCACACACACGTAAAGAAAAATAGATAAACGGAAAAAAAATCAACATCATGATAGAATATCCTAAAAAGTTGTAATTTCTAATTTCGATGTTCTTTGTTCTTTAAGCTGGATTATTTTCGGATCTTTCATACTTTACTTTGATATCATGTAGAGAAATCTCCTTGTGTTTTTGAAACTTGTCTACTTGTATCTTTTATTGAACATCTCCTTTAGCTGACCCGATGTAATGAGATAACAGCTTGCTGGTTGCTATTGTTGAATTTAGTATTTCTGTTAATGCAGGATGCTATACTACTTCTCCATGTTTGGATACTTCGAGTTGGATTGGCTTCAAACACTGGAAAAGGTTGCTCTGGTTTCTTTGGTGGCAACATTAGTCGAGTCTCTTTCGACCGCAGAAGTGATAGATGATAACATATCTGTTCCTCTAGTGAGCATGATTACTGCCTATACGACCTTTTATCTAGCATTCTAGAACTGGCTAATTAGTATAGTTCATTCTCTAGATAATGACCTCGAGTTAGCGTCTTACAAGATTGGTCTTACAAGATTGTTCACGTTCTGTGCAAGCGACCTCAAGTTGGTTCTTATTTTGTAACTGCTGTATCGGTCACCTATATATGAGATGAGTGCCGGTCTTTTGACATAAAAATTGACGTATGTTAATATTGTGTGTGTTGTCCTGGGAATTTCTAATCTCTGTGCGTCAAGGTCAGCTCTCTTTGGAAACTCGTGATGTAACCACTTGGTGGTTGTCATGTGTGTTAAATAAATTGTGAGACGCTAGCTAGAATTATGTCACTCGAAGAGTATAAAGACGCAAGTTATCAATTTAGCTTTCTGGGTTTAGGTGCTCCAGATAGGATATAAAGACGCAGTCATTTACGGTGGCCCAAGAGCAACTTGTTTATAAACTACTAGTTCGTTGTGGAAATAGTAGTTCAGTGTAACTTAG